>NMRA01000639.1:185505-232455 GCA_002633005.1 Phoronis australis | reverse complement strand
GTTCCTATGGGGTCTGTCGCCTCCTCCTCCACATCCGAAACGTCAGAATCGTCTGAAAACTCCACCTGACCCTCCCTGTATCTTTCAAAATATTCTTCATCTACGCTGCTGTACTCACTGGGATCCATATTGTTTTCTTTGTGTTCCCCAACACCACGTCACAGATGTGTAACGAAGGAAAATGGCGCCGTTTCTATTTTCCGTTACAACAATGGCGTTACAACGCCACGGCAACAAATATGTAAATAACTTTTTATAGCGACGTACAATTCAGTTAATGTTAAGAATATAGCAATAATAATTATAAACATGAATTTAGAGCATATTGTTGTTCAGATTGGTTGAGACCTTGCAATTTACACTTTAATGATCTCTCGAACTTGCGGCGTGATCTGTCCAAACTTCCAAGATCCTGACTGAGCTAACAGAACGCAGCCCTGTTCCACACTGCCAAGCAAATGCACTAAGGACACACTAGTATAAATCATACACCACGTGCGGCACAGTTGATTATAACTAATTTTGAACCTGTCATAAACCCTCGCCGCCTTTTACCTTAAAAACACATTTTATTTAGAATATTTGCAGCAACGGAATTGGTTTCAAAATTTTTCTAAATGAAATTGGAAGTGATATCGGGGCTTTGAAATAATTGGGTTTTGGTTGCCAACGAACACCTAAGTGGAGACGAGTCCTTACCTCACGTCGTTATCAAGAGTCTGAAAGAACAAAAGGTTTTGTAGCATTCCAACTCTCAAGCACTACGCACGATAAATCCCGGCACAGAAAAACATATAACCAAAAAATCCCAAATTTGACAATTCTCCCCAAAATTACTGCTTTCCTGCGAGCGCTAAAAATCTGACTACAGATTCAGAATCCTCGTTCTCTCTAGAGTCTAAAAATGTGGTCATAGTACGCCTTCTTGGCAATTTTGATGTGTTTGACCGCCACCCGAAATCGCACCCGGTTTCTCAGACAGCAGGGGACAGGGGTTGAAAACAAACTGCATCAAATTAGTCACGGCTAAAAAGAAACTTGGCTTTTCTCATTCAGAAGCTCAGTTTCCTTGAAATTGTTTTTCTACGCATTCCTCAAAACAGCCGCCGAACCTGACACACACCCTTTTCTTTAAATTCTAGGCAACAAAATACCTGTGGTTGCATGCGCGCACCCAGTGGGGCTCGAAGGGATCGAATGAGACCCCCCATTTGGCCTCAGAGAAACAAAACTTCGAAAAAATAGAAAACCAAAAAGGCAGGTACTACCAAAGTTCGGAAAATGCACAATTGCATAGCTCTGAATGTACCCCACGAATCTTAATAAAATGTCCACATTCTCAAAAATTCGAGCCCCCCCCCATTTTTAAGCTAGGTGCGCGCACGGGGTGCAGCCTAACTGTTCAGTTCTCATTTTATAGAACTCTAGAGTTCGCTGAAGTAAGTTACAAATTGGTGACGCAGCCTCGACTGACCCCTGGCGAGTGGTTACTTATAAAACACCTGATGCCGAGAAATCATCAGGAGACATTACCTCTGTGTAGAATTTCAATATATCTAGTACATACTTTTTAACATTGTAAATGCGTTGGGTATACAACAAATCAACAACCATGCAAAATACAAGAATAGTACAAGAATATTAAAAAGCACTTCCGGTAAACTCAAGTTTGCAGAAATACAAAAATATTTAACAATTAGGAGATCTGTATCGCAATACACTTGTTTACAATAAAATAACTACACAAAAATATCGTACAGTAAACTGGAAACGTGCCTAAACAACAAATCATTGAGATATAGGCTGGCTGAGATTATAAGTTAGGACATTCATTTAGTTGAAATCTAATCTTGACAAAGAACTGTTTGCTAATCTGGGCATTTATTTAATGGAGCTAGAGAACCAACATTGGCACATTCGAAGATTGCTTTAGGCCACAGCAATTTGGAGAGACGTTTGTGCCTGAACATGTCTGTTAAAAAAGCAAACACGGGTCAATATCTTTGAGAGAGGAATGTTGCTAGAAGAATTGGTAAATTGTATCAGAGAAAGAGTTGTTTACAGTTCTTTTTCAAATAAGGAATTGACTTAGTCTCTTTATTACTAGGAATGAAGTGAATTCTTTTGTATATAATAGTTGCGCTGAAGCATTGGCTGTAGGATGGAGGTATGTATAAATGATCACGTGTGCTTTGCTGGCCTTGAGTCCAGACGTTCTGATACAATGTGGTACGTAGCAGACTAAAAACCATTTGTCAGATATTAACTTGGGGCGTGGGTGGTGAGGTTCTTATGTACTTTGCCTACCTACATTTCTTGTCGGTATATAGCGCTAACTGTCGAGTAAAAATATATTAAAAGCTAGAAAGACAAACAAATTCAAATTTACCTATTGATAAATTTTGTCCTGTTCTGAAGGTCGGGATTCCTTCACTTTTATAACTAAGTCAGTGGCCGCGGATCTAGGATATCACAAGGGGGGCCCAACATTTTGCCTGTAAACATTTGTGCAAAACACGATTGTAGAAGCGCATAGCACCGAATGGGGGGAGGTCGGCAGTGGGAAAATTTTTCTGTTTTTCTTCTAAAAATCAAGCGTTTTCCTTGATTCCTGAAGAATTATCCAAGAAAAAAACAAACAAAAAAAAACGCGGAGAATGTGTCAAACTCGAAAAACTGCAATAAACACAGGCTCACGACCTGCCGGATAGAGCGCGCGTGCTTTATCACTGCACCACCACGACTTCACTCGTAATTTGATACTAAGAGNGTTTCAGCCGTATAATGTTAATTACCGGGGTTAATTAATGAACTCAACATATCCCTACGCTCTTGCTGTTTTTTTTGCGGCAGCCAAGGAGGGGGGAGGCCCTGCCCCCCACTAAATCCTCGTATGCTAAGTTAACATCAGTGCAATTTACTTTTCCACATAACTGAAAGTCGTCCGTTGACAGACACGTTTTCTTGCGACCAAGGTCACAACTTGTTTTGGTCACCTGATTAACGTAATTTGCATATTTAAGACAAAATACTTCTGTTTTTCCTTCAACATATTTCTTGCAAGTAATTTTTTCATTACTCAATATTTAGCAAACTTTATTTATCGATTAAAAAGTAAATCGGTTGAACAATTTTAAAAATGGCGGTCGGGAATAAAGGGTTGACTTTTCTTTCCAGGCGGAGAGCCAATCAGGCCGGGACATGACCACATGGTGTAATATTGGGTCGCTAGAGTGCCCCAATTGGTGCGTGCAAACTTTAGGAGTTACATCTTTACTTAATGAGACAAAAAACGAATTTGTAAACGCATTTGGGTCTGCAACACAGTTTCTTTCGTGGGTTTGAGTGTAAAGGTGTAGGTGTCGTATTTTTCTTTTTCCGGAAGGGACTGTGTCAAACAAAATTTTAGTCCCCGGCCCGTCATCACAAAATCCTAGCCAAGTCGTAGGAGTGAAATCACCACAACTTGATTAAATACGCGGAAGTCTTTTCCACCGGCTTTGTCTTGACGCGATCAAACCCGGATACCACAAGAGAAAGCCCGAAAGTTCATTTGTTAGTAGCTTTCACTGAAAAAGTTCTTTCGGTTGGGGTTTGTTATAGAAACAACACCATTTTGTAGGAGTGGAATTCCACTAAACCTAAACCTTTCATAAAGATTCAGTCTTGGATTGCTGTATTTTCAATAAAGCCAAAACTGAGTAGGCCAATGCCCCGCCAGCCTCTGCCAACAATTAGAGGTTGTTCTTGTTCTCGGTTAAAAATGAGTAAATTCCACTTGCAACAAAAAATTAAAAATCCTTCTATGATTTGGAAATGGAACCTTTTTGTTAAGTAACGAACTCCGAAAGTGAATTATTTACCGGGAATTGTCGGAATTAGAAAGGCACTACTGAGTCGGCACTGGCGGAAGCCTGGTTGGCCGAGACGTTTCATGCAAGTACCCGGTCAGTTTTTGACCATCATTTGCCAGCAACTCTGTGCATTCTATGTGTGTGGTTTAATCACATAACCTTTTTTGTCATGATTACATGGAATTTCACTGAGTGTCACCAACTGAATGCCGCCCGCGTCATACCGACCAACCCGCCAAGGCAAGTCAGAAAGGCAACCAGTGCGATCCGTCGCCTGAATAAAAGTTTTAACTTTTAANGGTCGGGAATCGATAAAGCCGGGTTGACTTTTCTTTCCAGGCGGAGAGCCAATCAGGCCGGGACATGACCACATGGTGTAATATTGGGCCGCTAGAGTGCCCCAATTGGCGCGTGCAAACTTTAGGAGTTACATCTTTACTTAATGAGACAAAAAACGAATTTGTAAACGCATTTGGGTCTGCAACACAGTTTCTTTCGTGGGTTGAGTGTAAAGGTGTAGGTGTCGTATTTTTCTTTTTCGGGAAGGGACTGTGTCAAACAAAATTTGTCCCCGGCCTGTCATCACAAAATCTTTTAATAGCCAAGTCGTAGGAGTGAAACCAGTACAACTTGATTAAATACGCGGAAGTCTTTTCCACCGGCTTTGTCTTCAGTTGACGCGATGAAACCCGGATACAAAGCCCGAAAGTTCATTTGTTAGTAGCTTTCACTGAAAAAGTTCTTTCGGTTGGGCTTTGTTATAGAAACAACACCCTTTTGTAGGAGTGGAATTCCACTAAACCTAAACCTTTCATAAAGATTCAGTCTTGGATTGCTGTATTTTCAATAAAGCCAAAACTGAGTAGGCCCATGCCCCGCCAGCCTCTGCCAACAATTAGAGGTTGTTCTTGAGTAAATTCCACTTGCAACAAAAAATTAAAAATCCTTCTATGATTTGGAAATGGAACCTTTTTGTTAAGTAACGAACTCCGAAAGTGAATTATTTACCGGTAATTGTCGGAATTAGAAAGGCACTAGTCGGCACTGGCGGAAGCCTGGTTGGCCGAGACGTTTCATGCAAGTACCCGGTCTGTTTTTTGACCATCATTTGCCAGCAACTCTGTGCATTCTATGTGTGTGGTTTAATCACATAACCTTTTTGTCATGGTTACATGGAATTTCACTGAGTGGTCACCAACTTGAATGCCGCCCGCATCATGTACCGACCAACCCGCCAAGGCAAGTCAGAAAGGCAACCAGTGCGATCCGTCGCCTGAATAAAAGTTTTAACTTTTAAAAATTCCATGACTAGAAATTTATCATACCAAGTGTTGTATTATTTCAATATATAGATTGTGATATTGTATTGCATAGTGTGGCATATTGGTGTTTTTGTTTTAGAAATGATGTATTTTAGTTTCCGGCGAACGAGCACCTGCGTGAAATATTGGGTGCAGAGACATCTATTGTGCGACAGAAAGACTTATTAGGGACCATTTATTTATTATACTTCACTGAAACATACAAGAATATGCTTGTTACGCCTCATTGATAGATGAATGCAACACAATAATTATGTTTACAATTTATATACATTTTGTAACAAAAAGGCTCATAAAAAGTTCAATTACCTGAATTTCTATTATGCATTACGACAATGAATGGTCTTTAAAGTTATTTACATGTCGTCATGACAGACGTGTGACGTCATTGACCAAAATGTGTGTCTGGCCTGGTCAGTTCAGTAAACAGTTGTTCGCGTGCCAACGATAGACTTGTCTCTGTGGAAGTGTTTGACATTTTAGTGAAATATTGGGAAGGTGAGTGGATCTTTTTCAGTTGCCGTCGGCGAACCTCAAGCGTATATACTCGTGCAAAACGTTCGTCCGGGTAAAAGTAATGCGTGAGTGCCCGTGCCATTTTACGCGGTGTGGTAATCGTGGCGCTTTGCACGATTGTCGAAGTTTGGCAAACGTCTGAACCCGGCATCTGCATCAATCATATGACTAACTGGGACTTTACATATATATCTCTGAAAAACTAACCCCTAACTAACTATTGCCAAACACCATGAAACCCTTAGGCCTACCAAGTAGGCCTAATATAGTCATTTATAACGGACTTATAACGTTATTGAGAGACAGGCAGGATTACACCGCGAGTGCTTGAGGCTTTACTTTATAGTCGAGACACGTAACTCTTACCGCTGTCTTAGTGCAGCACTTTTCAGCTGAGATGTATCGCAGGAACACTGTTGACCATCGTACCGTACGCTACTAGGGTATTCTATAATGATCTGACGTCAGGTTACGCTTCATGACGAGGTGTAGCTGGTTAGGAGCCCGTTTTATTCAGAATCAAGTTATTTTACAGCCCAGGTCCAAGTAAAAAAGCAACAAAGGTTCTCAGCTGTGATGTTACTTCATTATACTATAGTTATGAATATGTATGCATCTTGAATGCACCAAACAAATATTATATTACGCAAAACTGTTGACCAAACAGATTAAAAGTTACATCGGTAGCGACTGCACACAATTTAATTGAAAGCTTGTGTGGCCAGATTTACTTTAGGGCCTATTGAAAACGTGATCTCTGCCTTGGTAACAAAATTATCAAAAATTTGCTGCACACTTTAAAAACTGCTGGAAACTTCACATTTCCAACCAGAAAAACCTGAATTTGTTTGACTCATTTAATGAAAATCAATCCTGTTAGATTTTATCAACTTAGGCCTAACACTGGCAATAAACCGGTTTTTAGATAACCTCAGTGTTGTCCGTGTTCAGGGTTACAGCATACTAGTGTCTTTCCTCATGTCTTATTTATTGTCTTATATTGATAAAGTAACAGCCTATCTTAAAGGCTCACTTGGTTCTTAGGCATGTCAGACTGATACCAACAAGCCAGTATACAACTCTGTGTGAGCTATGCGTGTTTTTTGTCATCTTTGTCAATCAAGGCTTTTGAAATATTTATATTAGCTTAAATCTTTGTCTTACAGGGAATGGGTTGTGGATCCTCCAGTGCTGCTCAGATTCAGGCATCAGCTGTGTCCATAGAGAAATCACGTGCTCAAAGGAACAACAACCAAAGAGATGTCAGCTCGCCCTCGCCGGATAATGTACCAGGAGAGTCGGTCTCAAGATCACAATGTTTAGAGTACGGGGATAATTCTGCTGACATTAATGACAACATTAAACCGGCTTCTCCTGTTCGAACACCGACTCCTAATGTTTTTGAAAACAAGGAGAATGCGAAAAATGCTGCTAATGCTCGCCCCCTGTCCACTATTAGCGGAAGCACCACAGGTAAGACAGCTGTTTGTTCCAGTAGGACGAGGTTTATGTTAGGTTTTGAGCATGAACTGTAAAAATTCTTAAGTTTTACGTGTTTTATAATCGATTTAAATTGTAGATTGAGTAATGATGTGCTGACATGATGACATGTCTGTGCTACATGTATGTATTAAGATGAACTAAGTTTTAGAAGCTGAATTGTCTTCAGGTTTCACTGACATGATTTAGTTAATTCTACATTGACACTACCAATGTTACTTTTAATGAGAACTAGTTAAGAGATTTATGGTCAGACTGCACTGATCCAAGTATTAATAACTATGGTAACGGCGTCACTTTAACATCACTGTACATTCCTAATCCTAGTAAATCCTATGTTGATCAAAATTACCATTGCTTTGTGCAAATTACAAATGTGTTTCATCCAATTAGCATTAGAAGATATAATCGTTGTTCTAGCGCTGACACAAAGTATTCAGTCATAACTTGAAGAAACTTTAATTGTCTCAACTTTGTTCTTAACATATAGGTGCACCAAGAGGTATAGCCTTTGAAGTAAATCTTGGACCTGGTGATAAAACTATCACTTCAAGGCCTCCGCCTAAGCGATTTCAGGTGAATTTTTACCCATATACTCTATGTGTTTCATAAATGCCCCATTCATCCTGTGTTCAGATTGTCAATAGTGACAAAGTGAGGTCAATGGAGAGAAACAAACAAGACACAATGCTCCATTCAACAGACTTCCTTCGATCTGGCCATGGTTATTGATCTAATTCTTTACTCTGTATACATGAATGAGTGCCCAGCAACAAGAGAGCTCTTAATTTAACTGCATTTCGAACAATGCAGGCCAAGAATATAACTGGATTTATAACCTGGCTCGATATATGCTATGCTTGGGGAGAGGATACGGGTGGCTTTTGATGTTATTGTTTTGTTTTACTTTCGTAAAGCATAAATAAACTTCAATTGAGTGTAGTGTGATTCTACTGAGGAAAGTGCCTTCCATATAAATTTCACTGCCAATTTTAATGAGTTGTTAGGTGTGTTATCTTTAAATCAAATTTTTGAGTTATGGCATTGTGATGTGACAATTTGTTTATTGAAAGATTCCAAGCACATTTTATACAGTGTAACTCTTTATTCTACTAATGAGGGATGATAAATTTGAAGTAAAAGGAACCTGTTTTATCGTAAGTAATCAACTGTACAGTCAGCCAGCAATTTGAAAATACATTCTCTGACTGAGGGAAATTTTCTTCTCAAAATTTGAAGAATTTGAAAATTTCGACTTTTTCTAAACTCATTTCAATACTCTCCAAAGTGTAAAGTAATTTATCTAAGTTATAGATTTAGTACTGCATATGAGAATGTATGTTTGACTGTTTCATTGGTGTGTTGTTAATCAACACCAGCAGGTGGTGCTAATGTATAAATTGTTATTTTCCAGTCTCTTGAACCACTGTCTGTCCCTACACTAACTGCTGAGATGTTGGAAGAAAAGCAAAGAGTAGCTGAGGAGAAGAGGGAAAAGGTAGGCTTACCTTGTGCTTATTGAGTCTCATTTGAAGCTTTTACGTTGTCTAATCTTTGCATTGGGAACTCACTTGGTAAAGCAATTAATTCCCAAGTACCTAGCCAAAGTATTATGTAATAGCTGTTTTAGCCATACAGTAATTATAACTGTTATTGTACTGAGGGCTTGTCCAAATATTCAGTGTTCTGTAGAGTGCTGCCAGGTATCCTTTCTAAGTTTCAAAAGAATTTTCTTGGCTACGTAAATGTATTTAACAAATGAATAATTTTGGCTATGCTAATTCTCACGTGTTGCGTCAATTTCAGATGTCTCATATACTTGCTAATATTTTCTGGTTATTTACAACCTGAGGAGTATTAAGTTAAGATCATTATTCATTGTGTGCTAATTATTCATGTTTTTTTTTGTTTTAAGGAGCGTCAGAAAATTATAAGTGCTTCCAGAAAATCATCAAAAAGACGGCGGGAACTCATGGCTGCAAAAGATTTTGAGAAGGCTCAGCAGCAATACATAGAGGTAAGCTGTTATTTTTGACATGTGACCAATGCTCATCAGGGTCTTTGCAATCTTCTGTTTGACGGACATGTAACTTGCCTGGTAGAAATAGCTAGATCGTGCAGGTTCAATAGCCTCTCTAATTTCCTGAGAAAAACAGGAAGATTAGAAGATTTTACTCATGATAAACCCCATGCTGAGGGATCCCTTGAGTGTTATTTAAGTGATTAGTGCAATGGGCCCAATTGTGTGGTCTAAGCATACCTGGTGTAACGAGAAGGCACCAGGCCACCTGCCTGTTTTTAATGAGAGTAGTGTGTATGTATCGCATGGCATGTTAACAATGTTATGCACTGTGTTGTATTCAATTCAATGTAATAATTGAAGTATATATATAGAGAGTTTTTTAGATATTTATATTTAATAGTTTCTTTTTATTTTGATTTAGTTTTGCAACAAGTAAAAGTGTCCCGCTCTCCCATACATGAGTGAAAATTAATGCAGATGCTGTTGTTCAGAGAACTTGTTTACCCATTGTCAGTAACTATTACAATATATCGCAAACTTTGTTTGTGGCTATTTGTTTCTCTCCTGGTCTTAGCTCAGTGCTAGCATGCTTCTTAGTCAACATCATTTAAAATCTATTGACAGAAACAATGTTTTGTGTTTTCTAGATTGAGAAAAGTCAACAGTCTGCTGGTAAAAATCGAACTGCCAGACAACAAGAAATTATAGACAAGCAAAAGAAGAGAGAAGAGCGTGCCCGAAGAGCGCGTGAAAAAGCGAAGCGAATTGAGAAAATGCAGAATGAAGAGGTCGACTTTGATGTGGAGAAAGATGAATGTTTTAATGCTGACGATGATGGTAAGTACTATACCAACTTCTCGTTGTTACGTGTTATTTTAATAGTATAGGTCACTGCAAAAGATGACTTTGCTGCTTAGAATTTGAATTAACATTATGTATGGAAAGTAATCGTGGTAACAAAAATGTTTGAGATTATTTGATTGGCAGAAAATGGTCTCTAAAATCATATAAATGGTTTTACAGGAAAGAATACTTCTTTTACAAATCAAAACTATTGTGACATGCTCACATTCATGGACAGATTGGATCTGTCTTGTTAGTTGACAGTTCGATGTTTGCTGGAGAGAGTGTTCGTCCCATATTTATTAAGGAGTTGTGCATTTATTATAAGGTGTTTGTGAACACTGGAACATGGAAATCAGATCTTTAATATTGGATCTTTTTCTTGCAGCTGACTCATGGCTTGGAGACGGTGAATCAACAAAAGCTGTCAGTGTTGCAGACAGTGAGGAGAGGATATATTCTGGAAGGAGCAGTCCAGTGAAAAAGTTTAACCCTAATGCACCCAAGGATTTCCGTTTCACAAGTGCTAGTACTGTAGACAGTTTTGATGCTGCGTTCCAACGGAGCGCCCCAAGCTCAGGCTATGCCAGTGATAAATATCCATCGGCGAAAGAAAGGGATGAATTCTTTGACTCATAATATTTTGTTATATTTAAATATATTAATTTAAGAGTGATTGTTTATTAGTTTACCTATTCTCATGAATTGATGCCCAAGACATTTGTGTCTTCCATAAGTGAAAACAACTTATTTGATTGGCAGGTCCAAGCATACTTCAGTATTAGCGTATCGATATTTCTATCATTATTTCTAACTGTTCTTGATTGCGATAAAGCTGGTGATTTGAAAACTACAATCATGCTGAAAAAAATTCTCAATCTGGTTGCCAATGAATTGAAGTATAGAGCAATCTTGAAATATGATAGAATTTCACCAATTTAGGACGCAATATGGCTCACTAGTGATTTTTTTGTTTATTTTTCATAAAATATAAGTAGCACCAAATACATTCTTATTTTGAATGACCTATTGCATCGCTACTTTCAGACAATAATTCTGTTAAAAGCCTTTGAAAAATGAAAAAGTAAAGGCCAATTTTGGCCATTATCATTTTATCCGAAATTGGTGAGATTTTACATAAGATGATTTTCGGAAGTTGACATTTTGTGTCTGTTTTTTCTTTTCTGTCATGGTTTGTGTCATTCATCATGTGATGAGTTGACAGTTTGAGAGGGCCTGAATGATTTTGTGTGCTGTTGGAGGATTTTATTGTTGTGCATCTCAAGTGTTTTGCAAGATGTGGTAAAGTTTCTTAATTTAAGACATTGGAAAATGAAGTATTTTTTAAAACTTTGGGGCTGTGTTCACGATTTTGTCGCTTTTGACACTTATTGGGTTATTTAGAAAAAGTACAACCCAAAATCGCAAAATTCAAATCATTATAAATCTTGTTAGCGGTGATGAACTATCCCATTAAAGATGTCTGTGAACTCCACTCTGTCCATGGTGATATCGTATATTATGAAAGCATGCTCATTCTCTTTTAGAACCAAAACAAAGAGTTACAAACCAACAAACAAGCCAAAAAAATGGTTTCCAAATGACATTGTCTGAGAGTTCACTGGCGTCTAGAATGATTTCCATTCAATGGAAACTTCTATAATTTTTGGACAAGCTTTATTTTCATTGAAAAGGTTGTCTTAAATTAAGGAATTTTACTGTATTGAGAAGAATTTAGAATACTTATGCACAGAAATAATCGTCACATGACTGGGATGGTCTGTGGAAATGTTAGCATTCCTTAGTGGCACATCATTATGTATTTATTTTTATCACTCATTTGCTCATGATCAATTATGCTCAAAAATCATTGTTTTGTGCAATTTAAAATAATGTTATTTGTTATTGACCTCTCAATTGTCTATTTGTCAAGTTTACAAAGTAGTAACTCGTGTGAAGTAATCATCCGAGGCATTCTGTCACTGCCTGGTGATGTTCCATGGAAACAAAATATAATTAAGCTCTAGATTTGTGATATTTATCTTTTAAGTTTTAAGTTCTTTATTGCCAGCAGTGTGATGAGAATGTTTATGGTATATTGGATAGAGCAGAGATAATATGGTAGTTGGTGACTGTCATTTCATCAGATTTCATGTCATACCAGCTATAAGTTCGGGTCTTAAGTGATTTGTCATGTACTTGCTGTTCAATAGACCACTTCATGATTCAGTCTTTGTTACACTTAGACTTGTTAATTCTGGGAACCGTGAAACAATCTCTTGTGCGTTTGCTACTTTGTAGTGTTTTATTGCATAATCAAAATTTCAATATAATATTTAAACTGACTTCCCTCATACTTATTGGCTTTTACTACATTGAATGCAAACATTTTGGGTTAAGATATAACTACGCCCCCCACATTTTGTGATAAGAATTCATATGAGCCTGATGATAAAGGATCATCATTCTAAGCATTGGAAAACCTCATTTGATCATTTATCATCGGTCTCAGATAAGAAATATAAATTATCATGATTGATGATATACCTTGCATAAACATATATCCACCTTTAACAATGAATTCTTTTCAACCAATTATGTCTTGTACCATTCATACCAATGATTGATATGCATTCTTATAAATATATTTCCTGATAAATTATAATCAACCAAAATTGCCTTGTGTACGTGGCAATGTGGTGATTTCTGGCCGGAGTGGGTGAAACACAAGGGTAGTCTCATAAAAGATGTTTTTATGGGACTTACTACTAAGAAGGGTTACTTTCAGATCTGCATCCCTGTCCTGATAAATTCCCTACGAAGGGGTAACTTTTTTTCCAACAAGTAATAGTCGCTGCAATAATTAAAAAAATCAAGTTCACTTTCCCAGCTATACAAATCCTAGTGCAGGAGAGTTTACATATTCTTTTGGTATTATGTGCTCATTTTTGCAGCTTGACATTTCTGTTTCTGGGTTAAAAACCAGTTGTTGATGTTCAGTACGGACTCCTACGAAAGGGTGACTTTTTGTGGAAACTTCCCGCAACTAGGGCCCTTTTTCGATCCCACTTTCGAAATTGATGTCCTAATTTTCCAGCTGCCCCGGTCGTTAAAAATGCCGAGTATGCTAACCCCAGGGGTGCTAAACATTATAGGATGCACGCGCGCACCCAGCCTAAAATATAGGCTAGAATTTTTACTGAAAAAACGGGGACTACTTGAAAAAAAACGGGGCACTACGTTCAGACCTATGAATTGTGCATTAGCGCAAAATTCCTGTGGACTTTCGTCTCGTTTTCTCAGACTTTTTGTTTCTCTGAGGCGGACCTTTTTGCCCACTTCGTGTCCCCCCTCGGGTGCGCGCATTGGATGAAGCCGTCCATGCCATAGAGGGTGTGGCGGCAGAGGTAAAACGTTTTAACTTCTGTAACCCTTCCCCTAGTTCTGTGGCAAAAAATACAATTTGATTTAGACTCCGTGGTCTAAGATTTAGACTATTTGGCGGTGATGAAATATGTGTTTCTTAGTCGACTCAAATAGGCGTGGTTCTATTCTTCGACAGAACCGACAGATCGTAATTGCTTGACATAAAACTCCACCAGTTGAATTCGTTGTCTATACGTCATATTTTACTCACCGAGTTTTGAGCAAGACGAAGTGTCAGTTGCAAGACCAAAAATCGCGACGTCATCTGACAGAGGAATAAGTTGGGACAATTAGCCACACTAGGGGTCGGATTCTCACTTAAATGAGGCTGAGGATGACAATTTTGTATAGTACATGATTTTCTACGATAGCCGCGTTAGAGTAATTTCCACGCACTTCGTTTCGCCGTCCGGTAGTCGGCTGGTTCATCATGAATTTAGCGCTGCGAAGAACTTGGTGGCGACCGGTGTACGTGCTAGCCATCAGAATGAAAGTTTTTGTAACCTTTCAATGACTGGGCTAATCAGCACTGAGCCACCGGGTCTTTAGAATAATTCGGTGGTTGTCGTGTTGGCGGGTGAGAGATTCTTTTGCCAACGATTAAACTTTCACCCTCTCTTGCACGACATGTAGCCAGTTCTCAAAAATTACAACAGCCTCTCATAACTGTGAAACGGGTTTCTGATACGGATTTACTTTTTAAAAATCGTCAAAATTTCAAGTTAAATTAAATTTTTTCTATTTATTGTAATTAACTTGTAGCTTAGGTAAAGGTCAACCTTTATTAATTTTTTTAAAGTGATAATTGTGTGAAGTCATATCTTTATTTTTCATTGCTATACCTTTACCCTTGGCAAATTTTAAACATATTTTATGAGCTATATGTGCGAGTTATTCGAGACGATGTGAAAAATCATTTTGAGGCCTTTCGATTGTCGATGTCTTGGCAACCTAAAACATTATTTTTCTTTAATGCATTGCAAGAAAATTGCCCACTTATTGTTATGACCGAGAAAAAGCATATCTTAGTTTTCTACTTACCAACAAACAACGGAGTTATAGGGTATTCGTCAATACTTGAAAGTAGTTGGTATTTTCGTTGTTTGAGTAAATCATGACTTTTTACAAACATAGATGTAACGTTGACTGAGAGAGTCACATTTATTGTGTCTGACGTCCTCGCATGCAAAGTTTCAATTCACCGACGAGGTAATTATCCGAGATAAGTTTGACACTAATCGTATGTAACTACGCGCTAGGGTAGCAATTGTTCTTTTGAAGCATTCAACGAAAATGACATCGTAAACATCTACTCGCCTACCCAAGTTTAGTCAAGAGCACAAAGCAATTCACCTGTAAATTTGCTTTAACCAAAATGTATACAGTAGTCTAAGAAGATTCAAAGAGTACGTTTCATAATTTAATGCTGTTTGTCACACACAGTTAGTTACCTTATAAGTGACTTATAGGACATCAATAGACCAAGAAATGGGAGACGTGAAATCAAGCGAGAGTGAACGTACCCCTTGGTCCCAGTGGCAAGGCAAGAGTGGGGTCAGAGGACAAACAGTGACAATAGATCATTGATGCATTTGCCATCAGAAGGACATGCGTTACGCATACGATACATCAACTGAGCGCATGGGCACAGAGTTGAAGGGAAGGCATTAATCATAGTTGTGGAGATTCGGTTTTACGCTAAGTCAACTTTGAATTAGCTACTGAGTCGCGCAAAGATAATCTCACAATTTGAGTACAACGTATTCATAACCGTTATACCTGCATGAAAAATTCCAACTTGTGTTTCACGTTTTTTTTTTCGTGTGTATTTCAAGTTTACGGTTTTGACCTACATGTTCAACAGTCGGTTTTATCGTGACACTTAGTCATGTCGTAAAAAAGCTTTGTGATTGCCTTTTGACCACCTGTGACGTTTAACTGGAACAATAAAACAGAAAGAAAAATATCTGAGTTGTTTCAAGTTGCTTATCTATGGGTTTAAAAATATTTCAGACAAATATAAAAACATGGTTTACAAGAAAGAAATGACTGTTCACACGTCTGCTGCAAGTTGTGTAAAAACTAGCCATAATGGCGGTGACAATGGGCTTGTCCTGCTGTGTGGCTCTCGACTGTGGTACACGTGGAAAATTAGAATACACGTCCCTTAAGAGTGTGAATACGAAACAGGTACCCAATAAGTAGGAACTTTGTTTCAGACATACTTCACTTTTATAAGGGTTAATTCCACAAATATGAAACTTTCAAAGGCGGGGGGATACTTGGAGAGGCAAGCTTTAAACAGTACGGGGTGGCATGTTGCCAAAAATGAGTACATTTTTAAAATAAACTTGTTAAAACGATAATTTTGAAACGACCCATCTCATAGAACTCTGAACTCTCAATGAATTATATTGGAAATGGCACTCTTCCGTTGAGATGATTACTTCACTTCTCGGCGTACTAAGGTACACTAATCGTAAAAAGTCACCCGGCTTTAGCTCCGCCACGACGTCATCCGTACATAGCACCCCGGCCGCCCGGGGACTATCCACGACTCATTGACTGGCACTTTGTCAGATCTATGCACAGGTCTCCAGAGTGGGTTTTCAGTGGCTCAACGCTTAGAACCAAAAATAAGAGATGTGTATAGACCCAGTAGGCCTACTTGGCTGACATAAAGCAGCATTTCGCACTAAACTCTCATCCGTCGGTATCAAAATACCGTCTCTACCGTGATAAGATTGTATTTCCGATACCAACTCAAATTACAGGCAATGAAAGCCTTGTTTACGTGCATCGGCATCGAATTGGCAGTTTTACCATAGACTATAGATATATCTATGGTTTTACTGAGCAGATGACCAATCTCAATAAACTCTGAACCATTTTCTTTCACGAAAGTGTTCCATCGTTTGACCCCCCTAGGAACCCAGTTCACGTACTCTGTGACTGAGTGAGCTGCCGTGGACGGAGCCTGGGCCCGTGAGTTTGACCTGACCATTGCAACAACCCGCCACGACCGCTGCAACACTGGGAACTTCTGCACAAAGAAGTAGAAATTCCTATTTGTGACACCGAGTATAGTTAAGCAATGGGCCGCTGTTACTTTTGTGTTATATATCTAAAACTTTATTTCAGAATGGATTTTCATGATGGTGACTCGGAAGACTGAATTCGTAGGCAACACAAAAATGTGTCTGTGCCCATTTCTGCCCGAAAATGTTGATATATTTTTTACCAAAACCTAGGCCGGTATTTAAGGGAGGGCCCAGTTGGAGTTTTCTGATTGTCCATCGACTGGCATTGCATTGGTCTGCATGGCCCCCGCCAATGTGGAATAGAAAAGAACCCCCAGTTCTAGTGCTGTTAGTGCCATCTTGCGAGTGATTTTCAGTGACGTAGCCTACGTAGCCTATTCAGTCTTCAACATGGCGTGAATATTGAAGGAAGTGCTTCTCGCTGGTTCTGCTTATTACAAACGTTTGGTTACAAATCTAATAATTGTGTAAGTATCTTAGTTAATGTCTTTCAATATGAAGGTCACTGAAGTATAGCTTACGTTGTGTTACTTGCATCCTGACTATCCGCTCGACAGATCTCGGGATTTTTTAACCGGGTAATTGCAGCACCCTTTTTTGGAGGATTCCCGCCGTGTGACGAATTTAAAAAATGTGACGACCTACCTTAACCTTTTCACCAAATCCAAGCTCGTAGACACTGACCTTACTGTAGCAAGATTAACTGTGTTTGAAATATGTCTTGAGACGTGAGCGGCAAAGTGGGTGTTGTGCAAACATTTGCCCTGTTTCTGAAACTGCCTCATCAGTCTCTTCCAGTTGCCGCCCTCATTACATGTGTGCACCCAGGGGGACTCCGGGGAGGGCTTGAACGAGCCCCCGTTTGGCAAAGTGGGTAAAAAGGTCTGCCTCAGAGAAATAAAACTCTGAAAAAAGTAGAAAATGAGACAAAAGTCCACTAAAAAGACAAGAACTACCAAACTTTGACAAACGCACAATTCATAGCTCAGAACGTTCCCTTTGAATCTTAAGAAAAGGTCCACATTCTCAAAAATTCGAGCCCCCAATTGTTAGGCTGGGTGCGTGCACGCACTACCCCAGTCAACATTAAATCTGTCCCTTGTCCCACAGAGTTTCACAGTAACCTCTGCGGCCACCTCCACCTGTTTTAATGCATTGACCGGCTATGTATCCTGTCTGGGCCACAGAAGTAAATAAAAAAGTACTGGATGGGGAAACGCATGTGTTAGAAGTCGGATATAGAAGTCTGGCGATGTCACAATCATGCCACTTTGTGACATCCGTGTTGATCGCTGTGATTGGCTGTTGCTTGACCTTCAATCAGGACATTCATTGTCAGACCCAGATTGAAGATCAAGCAATAGATAATCTCTCGCGTCACATAGTGTCGACATTGCGAAACTCACCAGAGCAGCAGGTTACAACGTACATCACGTAGTGCTACGGAGTGGTGAGATTGCGAACTGCATCAGGCATACAACGCATCTTTATTCCCTTGTTATGCTGTATGCAGCTTTTTAATGCATGGTGTATACTAGAGGTATGTTCTAAATGATCGAAATGAGCTCATGCTGTCCCGTATGTCTGTCTATTATGAACTTGAGCAGTGACCCCATAATCGGCAAATTTGTTGGTGTGACACCTCTTGTAATTATGCTGAGCCCAAGTTCAAAGTTTTGTTGTCCTGATCAGGCTTAAGAGGCCTAAGGGATAGCCTTGGTACAGATCATGGGCGGCGTTGCTGAAAAAAATGGGGGGCTATAACCCCCCAGCCCCCCTATGGTGAACCCCCCATAGACCATGGGCGGTGCAGCTCTGAAAAAAGTAGGGACTATACCCCCTCCCAGCCCCCTATGGTGCACCGTCCATGTAAATGCACTACTTTGGAGTGATGTGATGTAAACAACTGGGGCTTATCTGTTGTTTGGAGAATGGTAGAAGAAAATAACGTTATTCGATTGTTTCACACCTAAGTATACAGTTGACACAGGCAAGACTCTGCACACACTCTACTTGGTTGTTAGATCTACATGGTCATGTAAGTTTCATGACAAGATGATGAGAAGAACTACCCAGGTGGTGTGAAATTTCAAGGTCTATGTAGAATTTTCACACACCGATCCATATGACGCTTAGTTATACTTAGTACTGAGTAGTCTAGTTGACTGGCTAACTAAGGGTAAGATTGTAGGTTGTGGCATGACGTTTTCAGATGGAGTGATATGATATACGGTAACACCTCGGAATGTCACTCCCTGTAACTGACTGAATCTGTGCTTCATTACTTGTTGCTGGGCCTAGCTAGGTGGCTACTGCATTATCACTTCTGAGGATGGTGTTGAATAAATGACACCGAAACATGTCAAGTCTTAAAACCGTTGTTGTTTTCTTCAATATATGCTGCTACTTGCTATCATGGAGAAAAAGGAATTGAAATGTTTCTGTGTTGGAAGGATTCTCCTTACATCAATTCAACATGTTGTTGCACCATGTTGTTGCACCATGTTGTTGCACCATGTTTGGAGTTCTTGACCGGTGTTTGTAAAGCTCTGAACCATGATTAAAATCTAGTTCTAGTGCCTCACTGCCTGGTTTGACGTATGAAATCTTTCTGAGATTGAAGTAGTGTTGTATACTGGTACCTGTTTTCCAGTAAAAATCACAGTGACATGCTCAGCAAATGAAAATAATGTGTAATTATAAGAATTTTAGTTTTTGTGAATTCATCGAAAAGAAGGTTAGGTAGCAAAAACTTCAGTTGCAATTTACAACGTGTTTGAATTTTTGCTCAGGGAGGACCCTGGTTGACATTTAGCATCACAGTGTCTTGGACATTATTTTTAGCTCTTTTCTGCATTGCTGATGTTCATAAAGATGAAGTACTTGTATAAGTAATCGTACTTCATAGTTAAGGCTATACCTTGAAACAGCATTAAACCTATAGTTTTTGTCAGTGAGCCATGTTTTGATTTAGGCCACTTGCCGTTATGATATCGGTTTTATCATGTGCCGAAGTCATTTTAGAAGTGTTCTCTGTGGCAGTGAAGAATTGATTGTCCGTTTGTTGTTTCTTCAGACCGAGGTCGTGGCCTGAAATTATATGAGTTTGATCTTAAATGATAACAAAATGTCAGTTGTATCAAAGCCCTGAAGAAATCCCCTGCAATTTCAGGAACATTTTTTTATTTGGTAAGTGACTTAAATAAAATTTTGTGTTTTTTGGACAGAAAGCGCTAGTTGAATACCTTTTTCAGTAATGTAGGGAATGTACACCAGCTTATAGCAAAAATATGTGAAGAAATGAACCACAAATTTATTTGAATTTGAACATCCCAAAACACATTTTCACTAGTGTTACATTTCGTCTATCTTATTTTTCAATTTGCCCATCTGGGCATTGTATTTTTCAATGAAAAAGTGCATGAGAATTTCTTTTGAAGAAAGAGAGGTCTCCACAGGTACAAACTGTATTCATGCGTGCTTCTGCTTGCTATTTTTGTGAAACGTCTTTTCAAAGTGTCGGGGAAAAATTCTGTTACTATTTTTGCTATACATAGGTAAATACAATTTCATGTATGGCTTCAGCCATACTGCAACTTAGTGCTTAATTTTATGAGCTCGTGGGAAATTGATTTCTGGTCATGTACTACTAGTGCTCAAACAAATGAAAATCGCATCTCTTGGTTGTCCATTCCCCAGTCAGGTCTCTTTCTCTGATCTGGCTCAATGACTAAAGGTTTTTTAACTTGAGCCGTGTACCTAATTAAAGAAATTTGTTTCAGAGATCTTTGTCTGTTGTCTTGAATATTTGTGTTTAATTGTTGTATATAATATTCAGATGGAGAATTTAAACTAAATTAGAAGTCGCGTTTCTTTCACACTGAAGTCGTATTTTACTGATGTTATTTTTCAGAGACAATTTAATACAACTTTTTTGTTAAGTCGCATGTCAGGCAAGTACACCAAAAAAATTCATTTGCCCAAAGGAAAGAACTTGTTGCCCAAATTACTGAGTTCAAAACTAGCCTTCAAACCAATGATTACCATGACAACTGCAAGTACTGTTGTATGCTATTAGATCTGGTTATTTGGTAAAAATTCTTCATTTTGGAGCAGAAATAATTGTAAATATCGCCACTTCTGTTTTTCAGAGGCTTTCCACATTGTTGCAAATGCTCAAAGTTTTACCAAAAGTTGTTTGGTTATGGCAAAGCATTGCTAAAAGCGTATCAAAATATTTTCCAGAAAAGTTATTTTCGTTGAAAAAAAATGATAGAATGTAATATCATCTGTCTGCCATATTGTGTCCCAAATTTTTACCACATTTACTGTTCAAATCAAGAAACTAGTCAGACATGCCTTTCGAATTTACTTGCCCAATTACAAAAATTACGTGTTGTGAGGATACTGTTAATGTCAACTCCTGACATTTACTTGATGTTTCAGCATTTTCTACCATTTAGAAGCTAAATTTAAAGAGAATTAAAAGCTTATTAATTGACGGCACTGTTTATATCTCACTAGAGCTTGGATGTTTTTATGACAAATGAAGCAGTTTATGCTATTCCCTGTTGGGCTAATTTTCATGAGAGCTTTCAGGAAGATATGACAGATTTTTTGGTTTTCTTTGTAGACAGTACAGATTTTCACAAATGTTCACAGTTATATAGACATATGGTATGGTACAGTACTCGAAAAACAATTTTGCCTCAAGGTAATGGTACATCCCATTAACACATGTCACCAGTTCTCCTCATGATGTCTGTTTTTTTATTTGTAGTCTGTCTACTGTGCTTTAAATAATTGTTGTTCAGACTTGCTTTATAAGATAAAACTTGTATACTGCCTCAGGGACCTCAATCCTAAAAAATATTTTGGGCATCATGCGAAATTCCCATCATGATGCCAAAAAATTTCCATCGAGGTTAGAATCACTTGTAACTCAACACAGATGACAATCTGAAAGAACACAAAATGTTAGTCGGTGTTCTCCATGACCTGTTTTAACAGGTCGCCGCGACCTGTTTGATTTTGCCTCCGACCTGTTTAGAGAGCACATGACACAATCGATTTTTTATTTTGAACAAAAAGTATCATTTTTCGTTTTTTATGATATGCACATACTGCACACTGTGTCTAAATTTTCAAAGTGGTTATAAATGCGACCTGTTTGAATTTTTGAGTGTGGAGAACACTGCTATATTTGGCTACTTGAGGCAGAGCCTATGAGGGCTTGCGTCAGAGTGCGGGGTGTCCTCGATGGTGATTGGGAGATAGAAATTTTCCCTTCGCCCCGAGATTTCCCCTCTCAGAAGGCACAGGCATATTTCCCATTGGATGAACGAGGGTCCTGTACCTGTAAATAAGCCCACATGCATGCCAGTAAATACAAGAACACATTCTGAGCTTGTATTTGTTGACCAAGTAATACCATATAAACACTCGATTTGATACCCATTCTCACATAAGTGTCTAACCTCCACTTTTGATAATTTTCAGATTAAGGGTCGACTGCTTGGCTAAGTGCCAAACTCTGCTTTTGAGAATTTTTAAGCAACCTCCCACTACTCAGACTAGCACCCGCCCGTAATTTATCTCACGAAATTGATTTTCAGAACGGCATGACTTGCTTGGAAATGTGGAAACTTGGATTACTTTTGAGTTGAGTGTAGTTAGAGCTGGATGGTATGGTGCCTGCCAGGAACACCATATTCTGTTAGTGTCTACTGCAGTGCATTAAAATAGACACAATGTTGAAATTGAAACTTACCAAGAATATTGACAGTCACAGTCTTTCACTTATTCTACAATAAATTTATTTTTCTAAAGAACCATTCTTTTTCACAATTTTAAGAAGCTTCTTTATCGAAGTGATAGGCATCTATTTGTCATTCAAACAAGGCATACAAGGCTTCACAGAAGTTTTCTCGGTAGGAAATTTTTTTGTCTTAGCAAAATTAGAACTGCAAACAAAATGAGGAAGTCTGCACTTAGATTAGCATACTTTCATGACAGCAATTTGGTGGGTTAGTCCTAGAATTCTGGTGGTATCGTTTCAATATGTGTTTTCTCTTATTTCAAAATTGCATGCTTAGCTACTCAAATACACTCGAATACATGTGTCGGTAAAAGAGTGCTGAATCAACTTCTGTGTGGGCAACTAGTCTTGCTGCAAATTCTCTGAACACAGGTCTGGTGAATTTTCGGTTTTGAAGGTCATAGATGGCTGGGGCTACTATCGAACTCAAGTTAATCGTTCATGGATGGGTGAGTGCCCATACCCAATTTCTTAAAATTTCCAATTTCTGTGTAAGGCGCCTCGCCCCCGCGATTTCCAAGCTTTCCTATTTAAGCACCCAGGGGGTTTTAACCAGAATTAGTACGATATTTGATGTATTACTACAAAATCTAATGTAGAAAATAAATCTGAAACTAAATAAGGCGATCCAGATCCTCCCAAGGATACTGTTGTTTCACGAAATTTAGAATATAAATAGGTAAATAAAACAACAAGAATGGATCAACTGAAATTTGAGTTGATCCATTCTTGTTGTTTTATTTACCTATTTATACAAAATCTAACAAATTTTGGACAAAAGCAGTTGGTAATTTTTTTCATTTTTCAGATTATGAATTAGTCCTTAGTTGCTGGAAGTCTGGAACCATTGCCTGATGGTAGCTAAGGCAGAGATCTTAAAAATTGTTTTAACATTTATTGGTCATTGTCATCCATAATGTGTCCTTAGTTGGTGACATATTAATAGAAATCCTGGCAAGTTTGGACTGCAAAGCTCGAATCAGTCCGGCTTGTGATAGTAGAGATATGTACGGTGTATTAGTATCGGATTTGGTCTTTCTCAAAGGTGATTGTATTGTAATCAGTTCTAGCTGTTAAGAATTCATGGACGTTGATCAATCATTCAAGTAATACCAGATATTACAACTCCAGGCCTGAGTTAAGATCGACCAAATGTGCAACTAAGTTTTGTGTCAGGCACATTACTATGTAATTTTATTCTTCAGTGGCTTGTACCCCAGACCAGAAAATGTCCCTAATCTGTCATAACATCTGGAGGTTTTGTTCAACAGCCAGGCCAGCCTATTGTTCCCTGTTACAGGTTACAGCATGACTACTTTTGACTGGTTCCTTGTTAGTGGGAATTACTTTCATAAATTGGCTTCTTGTCAAAGGTTTGTAATATTCAAGAATTGAAGTATTCATTGTTTAGTGAGGAATTCATATTCTTTGAGTAGAAGTCACTTTCAGGGGTCCCTCATTTTCAAAACCAGTTTTCTCCACTGAATAACAGGAATTAAAAGTGACTTATTTGTCTATCGCAAAAATTATTGAATTTGGGATGATAAGAATTGTGGAAATTGCCATACTTCTATTTTTCACAGGCTTACCACATTGTTGCAAGTCCTCAACATTTTACCTTTTGTTAACTGGTAGCAGCTACATCATACAAACCATGCTAAAAGCAAAGTAAATTTTCCAGAGAAGTCATTTTTGTTGAGAGAAATTTGACAAAATGAAACTTCACCTCTCCTCCATATTGTGTCCGAATCTGAAAATTTTTTGCTGTAATATAAAAACTTGCTGTTTCTGTGCTGTTGACCTGGCTGCCAAAGCACAGGTGGATCAGTTCTTATCAGATTAGACATCATTATGGGTATAGATCTAACAATAGGCCCAGATGTGGCTGTTATTGATAATATACAGTACAGTATACATCACTCACCACAGAGGTGGCAGTGAAGGGTGGAATTTACTACAGCAACATTGTGCTCTACAGTGTTGACTTAGTCAGTTCACAAGGTGATAAGGACTTTTGGCTCTATAGATTTAATGTTCTTCCTCAACCACAAGAACTTTAGACCCAGTATGACAGGTGGTTTAAGCTGCTTCTGTGTTAGAAGCTGTGGAGGAGTTCACCTTTAGGATATATTTCAAATCAGCGTGATAACCTACTGTCACAAAATGTCACCTTTCCAACACCACCGACTACGATTTCATTTAAAAGCGTTATCATTACTACTCCTTCTATCCTTGTTAGATTTGCTTTGCGATACACTTAAAGTTTTATGCAGTTAGCAACATCGTTGAGAGTTCACCAAGTGACGGGAAGAACTGCATGTACGCGGGAAATGGTTGGACAATTTAAGATGGTCGAGAAAATAGTCCAGACCAAATCCTTGTATTGCGCTTATGTAATCTGACTTACTTTGGTCCACTAAAAATCACCTTTTGCATTGGGTCTAAAACTACTGTGGTTGAGAAAGAATGTTAAGTCTACTGTTCTAAAACTGTATTGCAAAAGTTCCTTTAATCCGTTCAAATTTGGGACAGTACGAAAGTTTCCATAGTACACTCGAAAAGACTCTATAAGTAGGCGGACTATTCGAATTCCGTAAGTGCAATGAAAGATTTAGTGTGGATTATTTTTCTCAACCATCCTAAGTTGTCTCGCCATTTCATGCACATTTTGTCGTGAGCTACTAACTATACAACTGTAGCAGCATATGACAGTTGTACGCATATGGTAGGTAGGGTGAAGAAGTCAGCTCGATCATGCAGTGTGTTGAAGTTGTTAGGCACTGAGGCAACGTGGTCGTTGACCAAGTCAATGTGGTCAACTACCACGTCACTGTTGTAAAGTGTGTTCCTCAACAAGGCTCTCTCTGGCGCAGACCTCAAGTGTAGATGTTTGAATCTAAGAGCTGGAAAAATACAGTTAATCTGAGCTAGAAAATGACCTATGGTTTGAAACTGCCCACAATAAATCATTGTATAACCAGAATTAACAGAACATTTAAAGTAAAGTGTTCTAACACATAAAGGAGAACGTTTTAACCTTTTCTGAAGACGTATTTTGTTTATGTCTGTAACTGGTGAATGGCATTTTGAACCTTTTTCATAAAAAGGAAGTACCAACTCTCCAAACACAGAGTGTACACGTTCCAGATGTGTCACCCTTTCCAAATAAGGTGTGTTCTCTCGCTCTTCTATAGTGATAATGGTGCCCAAAAGCCAAGATTCCCCCGATTTTCAGGACACCCAGCCATGGTTCTTACCAATTTGCCATATGGCTTGAGCAATGATGCCTTTTCCACTCATTTCAAACATTCACCTCATTTCATTCATCCAAAATTAGTTGTACAATATTGTAATGTTTTGTCCCTCTTTTATTTTGTATGAGGCTACTTTTTGGGAATTTTTTACCTCACCTAATTCGCACGCAGTCAGTTTTGCACTTCAAAAAATGTCACGCTCTTAATCCTTGTAATACACATTTCTTAAACTGAGATATGGCAAGTCTCCTCTTCTATCACTCATAAATAATTACCAATGAAAATGGTTCTTTTCCCATTTTCAGTCACCTTTTTGCATATAACAGGAACTTGAGCAAATGTTTTGTTACATCCACAGCTGCAAATCATGCTTGTAATACACTAAGATGTCCCTAATCTTTACTTTTGTTGAGAATTGGTTGCCTATTGTGTGCTCAATAAAATCAATTAAGAAATACACTACTTTGATGTGAACACTACATTTCACCACCTAACTCATCCATTCACACCAGATATTACCGTAATTGTTCGGGTTAACGCCCATGTTCGGTTAACCGCCCATCCCCTACTTTAGGTGGATTTTCGATTTAACCGCCCACTGCTCGGTTAACCGCCCTCCCCCGATTTTTTGGGTTCGCCAATTTAACCGCCCAGGGCGTTAACCCGAACGATTACGGTACATGCTGTTGTTCAGTGTGGTAAAACGTGTGACCTAGATGAGTGTGGTGTGACTTGGCTTAGAGTCATATGCTCAAAAGAGAGATAAAATATTTAGATATTGAAATATTTAGATATTGGAATGGCGTAAAGTAACTTAATTGCTGTTAATTGTACCATACAACACATTTCATTACATTCGCACACACGGGCTGTTGGTGATGCTTGGTTAACTACGAAGTCTTTATATTCACTTTATTTGTTACAATATGACTATCAGGAAAGTTTGTTTAATTTATTTTGTATGAATTAAGTTGAGACTTACGGTAATTCAACAGCCTGAGCCGACCAGACACACAGGGCATGCGTTGTGCATCTTGCTCCCAGTGTCAACCTTTGAGAATTGCTACTTTTTATTGGTTTCTTTCATTAATTTCCCTTTATATAAAGTTATTAAAACGGTTCAAAATACCTTTCATAGTGAGTAAAATTTGCCAAATAAACATTCCCTTTTGAATGGTTAGGGATGTAGACTTCCACACTCCTGTGTGGCTTTGCAATTTTTGTATTTCATTCTTCTTGTTATACTATTCCATTGGATTGGAACAGCTACTAGACATTTGGCCTTCATTTGTACGGCCTCTAACTCAGATTACAGTAATCTTTCACTTATTTAGTACACTCGTCTAAGTTTGCACACCAAGAATTTTGCCCTTCGGAAAATTTCAATACAAATCCCCGTCATTGATTTTAGTAATACACACCTGTGAAACCTACTTAATAAGTTCTGAGCATTGCATATTCACCACTTGTTTAATTGATTTATACGGGGTACAGTTCTTGTGCTGGTAACATGTTAAAGAGGTGAATTGGATGAGTGCTGTGTAACTCAGTCATATAGTCTTCACCAATGTTTAGGTAAAGCAACTCCTATGTTAGAACAGAATTAAGCCATTACTGTTCATTGGAGTCCATTAGTTACCTGTTGGCCGCATTTTGTTAAATTAGCACACGAGCAGTTGGCGATGCTTATTTACTTAAGTTATTTTCACTCAGCCGTCGTCAACTACGAAGTCTGTATATGTAATTCATTTGGCATATTGCAATTATCTGGAAAACATATTTGGTTTATTTTGGGCAAAATAAGTGGAAAATTTTTGTACATAAAATTGATTTGTGGACTTGGGAAAAGTATCAAATCTCTGTCACTGATAGAAATTACCTGGTTCGGATATCAA
This sequence comes from Phoronis australis, assembly GCA_002633005.1. Lineage (NCBI taxonomy): Eukaryota > Metazoa > Phoronida > Phoronidae > Phoronis > Phoronis australis. The sequence continues at coordinate 204,963 of NMRA01000639.1, read as the reverse complement.
ACTGAACTCAAGTCTTAGGTATTGGATATTTAGTTTTTTTAGTGTTGCCTTAAAGCGTATTGAATTTACCTCTTACGATGTTCTCAAAGAACCACCTCTTTCTTTCCAGGTTCAATGAACTATGTCATTGACTGTTTAAAGTTTGGAAATGAATCGCTACAAGTCCCGCCATCATATTGGGAGTCGTCGAGCAGCTGAGAAAATTGTGACCTATAATGAGTCCATCTGGCCCGGCACAATTTTAACAAAAGAAACCAATATCACCAAGAAAGCGGACAAAAGAAAATTCCGAGAAACTAGTTGTGATGACAATCAAAGGCCCGACAAACGCACCAAAGTTTCTCCGTGTAAGACTGCCAGGGCGAGAAGCGAGTGTTCGTCATTGGGAGGAGGTAAAGAAAAAGGTCTGCCCAAAGATAAGAAGGGAAAGTTAACTCCAGTGGCTGTACAATCTACGACTAAGTCGACTAGTCGACATCAAAAACATATTACCAAAAGCAAGACCGTAAAGAAGTTGGTCAATGATGTCAGGCCTACTTTTCTGCGTAGAGAAGCCAGTTTAAATGCTCAAGCAAAAGTAAATGTCCTCTATGACTTGCAATCAACTAAGCGTGACCAATTGAAGCAGCAATCAATGCTGTCGCCCATTGCCAACGAGGAAGACGACGTACCGCTGGCATGCTTGGTACGCAATAAGATTAAAAGTCTGAATAAAGCAAACCCCAGGAAGATCGTGAACTCTAAATTGGCTGCCAGTGACGCAAAAACAACGGTGGCAAAATCGTCCAAGACCAGAAAGTCTGGAACAAAAGAAATTGCTAACAACCACTTGAGGAAGGAGAAGAAAACTGCAAAGAAAGAATTGTGCAATAAAAGCTGCATCGTTAAAAAGTGCACTGTTGCCAAAGGCAAAACCAAAACTGCCAGAAAATCAAAACAGGTGATTTCTGAAGGTGACTATGAAAATTGGAGACATTCCAGTCGCATGGCTAGTCTGAATGCTAAAGCCATCTTAGAAGCCTCTTATCAATCTCCGGCTCACAAAAAAGGTAAAAAGATTGGTAAAACGACGAATGTGGTTCATGGCACGGAGACTCAAATCAAAGTCAGGAGGAAAGAAGGCTCGTTGGAAAGTGTTGATAATGTTATTGTTGTTGACGTTGTTTCCCATGACGGTGAGATAAATAAGCTTGAGAGTGAAGTGGATCCCACTTTAACCAATAAGTCAGAATGTAAGATGGACATGTCCGAAGACGATGCGTTCGAGGCTCTCAAGAGGGACTTCAGTGAAAAGAATATGTCTAAAATGTCAGTAAACACCATGACCACATTGAAACCTCTCCCTGAGCCTAAAATGGCCACGGGACACATGATGATGTTATGTGATAACCGACCAATGATGCAATCGGAGAACACCATTCATTGGACCAACCTCAGCCTATTGCAGCAATCGTCTAGTCTGGGGCCTAGTCCTGTCAAGACTGATCTACTGCCACCGACACCCCAAATGCCACCACCGATGCATCCACAACCTGCTATCACCATGGCTAGCTACCAGTGTACACCAGTGCCCCCTATTGTGCCCAGCTCGCAGTTCCAGTCATACACTGTCAGTGGAATTGGCAGTATAACCAACCTGCCGATGATGCCAGGCTACAGAAGTGCATTCTCCGTGCCAGGTTATCCGTCAGTCTACCAACAAGGTATGTGAAGTAGTGATTGTATTGTTGCGACGAAGTTATGTCTGCCTCTTTATGATATTGTGAAATTACTCACTGCAGTACTTTCGGAGGCATTAGAAGTGGGCGTCCAGGGGGGGACAGCACGTCCCACTCACTGAACAGACTGTTTAAGAGAAATGCTTCTTGAATGGCTTAAAGGTGTATTAGATGATGCTTAAGAGGCGATGAAAGGTAGTGGCAACCATAGTTGAGCAAAATAGGTGCTGACTGCAGAGGCAGGTGAAACAGGTGCTGACTGTAGAGGGAGGTGAAACTATTTCCATCCTGGGCACAAACAGGTGGTAATCAGGGTGCACTCGCTTTTTCTTTGCTCCACAAAAAGGAAAACCTTCCTACACTTTTAATGTAGGTTATTTCTAAGCTCTGGTATGACTGTAGTGCACTATATCTATTGGATTAAGGATATCAATGGTCATTGCATGTCCATGTTATTTATAATTATCTGCCCAACTGGGACCTTGGTCCCTTATCACACAAATGCCGCCATGCTGATGTTCTGTTTCTACTCTTGATGTATTGATATGTAACAAGGACATACCTGTATTCAATAAAACAGCCTGGAGATGTATCTCTAAAATCGCGTCAAATTGCAAATGATTTGCAACTTAGCTTTGTCGAAATGTCCACTGTTCAGTTCACACTAATGCTGCATGTTAATGTGACGTGATCATTTCAGGTTTTTTCCAGCCAGCAGGACCTCTGATTCAGGCTCTTCCTGATCAGGCGGGGTCTATGCTTCAGGCTAGCCGCGACGCTTGCCTAATCCAACACCCTGTGGCCATTAGACCTTTCCCACCGGCCCATTGTGCAGAACAGAAACACCTAATATCCCACACTGCCATTGAGCCAAAGAACGTGAAAAAGCATTGCAGTAAACAATCCAAGGAACGCGAGTCCGTTGAATCGAAAGCCTCCCAAAAGTCTATAAAGAAGAGTGCAACATTGAAAGGTGATAAGAGCTTAGACCAGAAGGTGTTAAAGTCAAAGGAGAGGAGCAAGAAGAAGGATACAGGGTTAGAGAATGAGACAACTAAAGAAGCCAATCCTGTAGCGAAGAAAAAAGGGCCGAGAAACAGAACTCCATGGAGCTGGCAGGGGGAGGCTGTTCTGAAGAAAATTCCATCTTTGGTAGGTCTTGACCATTTGTGTGCCATTGTTGATATTGAGATACATTTCTTTTTTGTGTCGAGAAATGTGTGATATTAACTAATGTAATATTCATATGTTATCAATGGGCCATGGATGAATTCTGGTGTACGGTCCTCTTGGGCTGTTATTGGAAAGGAGACGTTTGCATAGTTACCCAAAAAAGACCATTGGCTTGATAAAGTTGTGCAACCCTCTGAAGAAGTTTTCTCAGGCTACTGAGTTAAAAGTTGGATACACTGAAATCGGATCTAAAATTTCCTTACATAAATATGGTGTCAAACACTTTTTAAAGTGTTTGACACCATATTCAAGTAAGGAAAAACACTTTCCTGAACATAGGCAATTTTTCCAATAATGTGTCCTGATATACCTAATTGTATAGGCTCTTCTTGTAATTGTGAAAAACACATCTGTCCCAACCCAGGATCTCCCAAATACAATTCCAGATCTTCAATTACTGAGTTTTTTAGACAGGCAAATAAAGCCTAAAAGTAATTAGATGAAGAACTAAGTAACAATGCTTTCCAGAAATACTTTCGCACTGTAAATAAATTTCTCATCAAGTGAATTTTACTATGGTGCCATTCCTGAGTGTATGGACTCAGTAACTAGCATTATGTGAAATGTATTGTCTCTTTCTGGTCATGACAGCTCAATGGTCAGTGTGTAGCGTTTCCCATAGGTGCAAATATCTTTGTGGCCCGCCACGCTTCTTTCTGGCCGCGCCACTTGTAATCTTGCCCTTCAATCAATGCGGTTTGAACCGGGGAAGGAGTGATTAAAGTCCAATTTTGAACTTTTCCTCTTGTTAAACATAATCAGTTTATGGCATTTTATTGTGTTCACGTTTATAAAAAGAGGTCGTATAACAATGTGAATTATATTGCACGAAATAGTCAATAGTTTGATAAACCATGGACCAGTCTAGTTATTTCAGTAGGCCTAGTTGTCTGCATCGAATGGATTATTAAATTGTCCTGTCCTGGCGTGTTCGCTTCCTAATGCAACTTGAAATGGTGATTGAAATACGTTAGAATGATTCAAAACTCATCATACCTTGATATCACGGCGCTCCGCATCTGTTGCAACGATTCACCACCGCGTTCCTTTTGAAACCCTGGGGAAACACGTCTGGAGCTAGTATATGGGAGATCTTAGGTTCGATTTCTAGATTGGGGGAGGCAGGTTGTTTCACTTGGCAAATAATTGGGTGAAAAACTACAATGCTTTCCAGAATATATTTTCAGTGTTGGATACTTTCGCACTTTAAATAAATCACCCATCGGGCGACATTTACTATGAAAGTTTCCGGTAGAGAACTTCTGTTTTCAAGTTTATTTCAACATAACTGACTGGTTTAATTTGCTTAAAGTTTTAGTTACTATAATGTACAGCTTAGTAGAATTCTCAGTTGAAAAGACATCATTACTGTATTTGGTTTGTAAACATTAAAAGCACATTGTCTCCATTTATAGGCAGACGAACAAGTCGTTGAGCGACGGTGCTATCCTTGTATGCGACATAAGAACGGTGATACCGTCAGTGTGCGAGACTGCGTACTTATCTGTTCTGGGCCTCGCAAGTCGGATGTGCCATACGTTGCAAAGGTTGCAGCTCTCTGGGAGAATCCACAAGACAGTAAGTGTGAAAATGGAAAATAACTTCCTTGTACAGTAAAAATTCCTCCAGTTTGCGCAGTCTCTAAATTTGAGACACGGAAATTCAAGCTGGAATTGAATTTACTTGTTTTCTGAAGATTGAGACCTGAGTGGTTTTGGTGTTCATATTTCTCAAATATCAAACACTGCATTTTGGATCAACAGAGTCTGAAAATAAACTGGGTAGTTCAAACATTTGTCAAAAAAGCCCATTGCGTGTAACATGGGGGAGAATGATGTTTGTGGTTGATCATAATTCTTGAACTTGGGCTGGCCAATATTCCCCAGTTCTAAAATTTGGTACAAGCTGCCTTGAGTAAAATAATTAATTTTTATAGATGTCATAATCGTTATCTCTTTTTCTACTTTAATCGTCACTGCAATTTACCATTTGAAATTTAACTCTATGTGTCATTTTGTTACCCGCTAAGAATTGAATTTTCTTGCCTTATATAATCCTGGACTATCTGATGAGCCGATGCATACTCCACCGAACTCAGGTGATGTGGAATACTTTTGCTCTCGTAGTTATCTTTTAACCAGCAAGAAAGTGTTTTGACTTGATAGGGTAGTGAAGAAAATGACTATTAAAACTTTCATCTGGTTTTTATTGAACATTTACAAAGAATAATCACATTCAGAAAATGAATCTTAGTGTCCTGTAGAATCTATGTAAAATAGCCAGGAAACACGATTAAAAGGGTGGTAAAAGTCCTTAGCTGTAAACGTAACCTTTGTCTGTCATCCTGGCCTCTCAGCTCAGGTGTGTTGTCTACCTGCAGACGAGAAGATGATGAGCGTGTTATGGTACTACCGACCTGAACACACGGACGCCGGGCGATTAGCTTACCATGTGCACCAGGAGCTGTTCACTTCCAAACACTGGGACGAGACGAGCGTGGCGTGTATCGAAGACAAGGCCTATGTACTCACACCTTGTGAGTTTGCCAGGTAACTGAGTCGTCTTGCACTATTTCATCTGGTTTTACAAGAGTCTGTGTTGCGCACACCAAAATTAATTTAAAAAATCGAACCTGGAATTCTCTGTCATTGTGTGCGAGTGGCATTCCCCATCGTAATAGCCGTCCGTCATTTTGCTCTGAGCAGAATTAGCCATCTTGACAGGAAACACTTGTCTGAATACTTTTATCCTGTAATGTGCCGGGTCATTTTGTGCGTGTGCAGTACAAGCCAAGTGAAAATCATCCGGAATTCCCCAGCATGAGAGTTGGGCGGAAACCAAATTCATTGCCAGAGTAGTCTCCCCTGATGACCGAGAATGAAGGGGAAGTAAGTATGCTGGCTAAGCCATTCTGTAATTAAAATTTTGCAGTCTTTATACTTATTACCATTCATTTTTGCTATTACCAGAACGAGCTGTTATGATAAGAGTATTTTGTCAGATTACTTGTACTGTTTGTGCATTGGAAGGTTTTGTGAGCCCATATAGTGGATGCCCTCGGGATAAGCCTGCATCAGTTGTTTTGTGGGCCCATTTAGTGGACCCCCTTGTGATAAGCCTACATCAGTTGTTTTGTGGGCCCCTATAGTGGACCCCCCTCGGGATAAGCCTGCATCTATTCTTTATGAGCCATGTTTTTCATCTTTAGTTCCACCTTTAACCATTGAAGCTATCGAACTTATTTTCAATATGGTCGATAGATTTAAAATTTTCTTTTAGACATCTTTCATTTATAGTATTGTCTTCACTGTCTGCTTACAGGTACAAGAGTGAGCAAAGAAGATTGGAACAGTCCCAGCCTTGTAGACCATGCGTAGTACCCCTGTCACAGACACCGTATCCCCGCTCAAGTCGACTCCCGCCAGCCGAGGTCGATGACGAGACAGTATTTCTCTGTCGATCTGTCTACGACTTCAGACAAAAACGTATTCTAAAAAACCCATCATAAGCATGCATTCCTGGTGATGCCAGTCGGTAGTATTTTAATCCTCGTTGATATTTTATTTATTTTTATTTATAATTGTTTTCTGTTCCAGTCTGGTTATTTATACATACTATGTATTGGCATTTGGCAGTTACAACAAGCTTCATAATGGTTTGTTTTGACTACTAGCCACCGTTTTCACATCACTATTGTAAGTGTATGGTGCTAGTTTGTTAATAGGAAAGGATTGTCTTATTTCCAGCAGTATTGTATTTTTGCATCACTTCAAAGTCATTAGGCTTAGTTTTACCTTTTCATATTAGTATACGCCACCACGTAACTCGTATTTTTTTTTATTAGTACCATGTGTACGTATTTTTAGACGACTTATCGTGACGTGGTTTGTCGTTATTTCCTCATTAACATAATTAACTTATTGATTGATTTCTAAAAGCATCAACTCCCCATTCACCGTTTTGTACTCGTAACAATTTGAGCTTTTGTATACAGTAGAGTACCAGCAGTTGCCACAATAGTTGTACTGAGAAATCTCTGGAATTAAAATTAGTTTAGGTGGAGAGTTGTAGCATGATTATCTAGTTTTGATGGTCTATAATCTCTTTTTGAAAGTGTGAAGAATCTAGTCTCCAAGTTCATTTATTTTGTGTCATCAAAGGATCTGTTTTCTCCACACCATCATCTCTTGCTCGTTCTGTTGTAAACTCTCTGGGTGCAGTACTTAATCTATCTTACTGTAAGTTATAGCATTATTGAGCGCTCTAGGCTTTTCTCTTAGACCATGACTTCTTAAAAACTGGTCAAAGAATATTTTTGGCAAATTTGCTCCTGCTTGCCCCAGCGTTACCCAAAGAAAGCGTTGTTGGTTCTAGTTATGGCTTTTCATAACAGTGCGACTTCTCAAGCTTTAAGTTCATTGTATTTCCAAATTTGAAAATATTGTTGCAAGCTATTGCAGGCTGTGATGGTGCAGTTAGCTGTAGGGAGGAAATGTCTGCATCCTTTATTTTCAGTAAACTGCTTGAAATAACACTATTTTGGACTGATGTCAGCATTTCAAAAAACACTTTTAAGTACATTATTCTGGGGCGTATTCCAAAGTTGTCAAAAACTCGCATAAAACAAGACCTAGTTTTTTGCGTGTGTGGTCGGAACATTATTGGCATACTCTAGATAAATGACAGTGGTGATTGGTCAGTGAGGTTGGAATGTTGAATTATGGGATAGAATTTTTTTCGTTCCATACAATTTCTCCCTAAAAGTGCTTCATGATTGCCCTGGGCTCATGGAACCCAGCTCTTAGGTTGTTTAGTCACTTGGTTCAAAGGCGATAAGCGAAAAAATCCCACTTGATAACACTCTGCTTGAAGGACTGAAGATGTCTTATGCAAAACACTTAACAATTCTTTTGTCAACGGGTGACACCTGGATGTTTAAAGGACCATTGCAGGATGGCTCCGTACAGCTGATGTGTCGTTCGCTTCTTGGGGTGGCTGGCTGACCCATTTTCCAGGCGCCAGTTTGTGAACCACACTGCATGCAACATTTCTGGACTACGGTAAAATTCCATTTGGGACACAATATAGAGGATTAGATTTTCAATTTAAGTTGGGAAAATTGGTTTATGCGGTTTTTTTGTCAACGAGCAATATTTGATAGAATGTTAAGCATTTACAGGGTGTAGGAAGACTTTGAAAGCTAAACAAATTACCAATTTCAGCCATTAATTTTTTTCCAAATTGAAGATTTTATTGTTGGTAAAACAGACCTCTAAAATGATGTTTAAGAACCTGCAAGTTAGAACCAACTAGCTTTCTTGGCATTTTTTTAACAGTGCAGGAGTTAAATCATGCGTGGACAAAATGCCATCGTCATTTATCTTTTGTTTTGTTTAATCATGCTTAAAACATAGTCACATGAACTGGAGAAATTAATGTTGTACATTAATAAATCAGTCTAGAGTATACTCGCGATTCTTGTGTTGCACAAATCCACTGGTGACCTTGCCCATCGTGCCAGTAATAGAGGGCGTTTTGTTAATGAACATGAAGACACAGCTGCTATGAAGTCATTCTGAACAACGGTGCCCAGACAGATTATAAACTAAACTTGATGCGATGGTCCATAGAATGAAAACTGGAAATGAAAAAATCTTTTTAGTTGCAATTAATTTTGTTTTGGATTGACACCTGGGCTTCCATTACAAATTGGTTTCGAGCATTATTATGACTAAAATAAGTTTACAAACAAATTCATTTCACATGGTTTATTGTTGAACATTTTGTATAAATCTAAGACATCAACATAAGTTCCTCACAACCATAGTATGCAGCAAAACTCACACAAGTCAAATCCCATAACTGGGACATACCTCCCTTACCTTGGAAGACGAAGATTACTTATATCTGACTTTTGTGAGTTTTACTGTAACTGATTGCATAACAACAAATACCCGATTCATTAGTGTGAATGGCCGTGGTCACCATGCGAGTGACCATCACTGTGGTCATGAGAATGACCATGGGACAGTGAGGAATGACCAGCAAGTGTCCTTGCTAGTAAGTAGTCCACATTTTGAGTATAACCAGACCGGCTGGTGGTATTTAGACTGTTGTTAGCCGTTGCGTTAAAACCTCCGTTGGCTTGGGCAAAACTGTTGGTGAGGTTAGACAAATTAAAACTTTGTTCCGATGCATGCTGAGAGAATGAACCCGATGAAATTTTGCTGAAGTCCGCTTTGAACAATGACGGTGGAACTGTTGAATTTGGGCTGGAAAGTCTAGGTGGTGTCAACGATGGGTTGGTAATGATTTGATACGCTGATGCCCGCGACCAATCATCTTTAAATATTTGAATGGTCAAGTTGTTCACTAAGTTCGCCAAACGGTTGCTGACGTGGGCCAATACCAGTTGTTCATTGGCATCTCTTCTTATTCTCACATGCATTGAACCAGCCTGAAATACACACCAAACTTGATATATCGCAGTTGTCTTAGCAAACAGTTTCCAAGTATCAAAACCAGTTCCTAAAAATATTTTATCAAAAATATTCTTAACACTAGAGTACCACTACCAACTCCAAATGGCCACAGTTGATTCTTATAGCAAATGATAAAATTTCTTGAGCTTTAGTACCAAACCCATCCAGTTGTGCACTGGTCCAAATCAGATATTGAAGAAAATTTTTCAACAAAGCCGATGTGTCGAGGAGATTAATTAACCGTAACAGAAATGTTTCGTTGTTTTCTCCAACAGCGGATATTATGTGCTGAACAAAGTCTACAGCAGCTACACGAGAAATGCTCGTTCTGCAGAACATGAAAAGTTTATGAGACAGTCAGCTAGGCACAGTATGAAAAAAAAGTGTCGTTAATTTGCAACTGGTACTTTTTTTCTAACTTTTTTACCATTCAGAAGAAGCCCTGGGGTTCCAAGAATATGAAGAACACCGCTAGCCCCAGTTTAAATCATTTCCTGCCATTAATATTTCCAAGCAATATTTCCTAACATTATTGCAAAAGCCTATAAACCGGCTGTTTGCAAGAAGAGCTGCAGCTGAATTACTCAGAGACACAAAGGGAAGAAAAATTGGATCAATATTTCCATTTATTCTATCACAATTCTTCAAGTGTAAGTAAATGTTTGGCTTCCCAGGATCTAGGTATTTATTACAGCTATTTCAAGTCTAAACAAAATGAATTTAATGGGTGACTCGAGACCCAACATTTTATTAGCGTTTCCAATGTGTATTCCATTTCCATTCAATTTCAGCCCATTGCCTTAAACAGTTGGCATTGTATTGAAAACTACCTTCCTCTGACAGAGCCCTAAGACCCATTCCAAAACTGAACAGTGGGAGCCCAAAAATGAACAGTGGGAGCCCAAAAATGAACAGTGGGAGCCCAAAAATGAACAGTGAGAGCCCAAAAATGAACAGTGGGAGCTTCGTACATTTTCACAGACCTGCCTGAGAAAGCACATTTTAAAGGCCGTAATGTAGAACCAACGAAATGTGACCTACCAAAACATTGAAGGAGAGGGTCCAGAAATGTGACCTACCAAAACATTGAAGGAGAGGGTCCAGAAATGTGACCTACCAAAACATTGAAGGAGAGAGTCCAGAAATGCTCGTGTCTGAACTCCAGTACTCCGTCTAGAGTAGAAGCTTCTCTCAGGCACTTGTCAAGCTGTCCAATAACATGGGATGGAGTAGTCTGGAAATAACACAAAAAAGTCAAAGAAGACACACAGCATTCAGCCATGAACAGCAGGATTCAAATTTACAGTTAGGGTGATTCTCCCGAACAGGCCTCAAACTTTGGATAACAGTTTTTTCTACTTGAGCTAGGGACCCCAAAGTTTGGACTTGTAAACCTGTGCAATGCTATTGCGAACAAACATAGCATTTCTTAAGAAAAGATTGTTTGACGCCACTTATTAGGGTTTGTTCAGCAGTGTATCAATTTTGCGCTCAAATGATGTATTCATTGATCTAAATGCAACAGGCTCTGGGATGCCGCCAAAAACTGTCGTAAACTGTTACGTCAGTAGAGAGAAAGTCAGACGAGCACACCTACGGAACAAGACAAAAGTAATCGAACAAAATAACATTTTCAAGTCATGTTGCTTAATTCTATTGAGAGCAAGCAGTAACTATTAGGGAGGCGAAATTCTAATTGCAGTATGGCTGAGCTACCTTACAAATGTTCCTGTTAATAACAGTACAAATTCATCAATTCGGGACAGTCTCTAAATTTGGGACACAGACATGGGCAATTTTGGTGTCTTTCCGGCAATTCTTGGATTTGGGATGGCCAACATAGTCGATTTCTAGAATTTGGAACGTGTTCTGACCTCGAACAAAATAATTAAGTCTTAACTTTCACAAACTGGAGAATTTTTATCGCACCGTTCGTTCAGAAGACTGTGCTCTGAAAATGAATTCGGATTCCGACTACCCGTCATGACGAACAATTTTGGGTCATTTTGTCTGATATACTTTTGGCTTGAACTGTACTAAAAATCAACTTGAGTAACTGTTATAAACTCAACTATTTTTCAGTTTTCCTCAGCACCAAGTCAAGTACCTGTAGTAATATTTTTCCGCTATATATGCTCATAGGGAACATGGTACCCCACGTCATAGCTGCAATGCACACTGCTGCCACTGTGTCTGCACTGTGATAGGACCTGAGATACAAACAAGGACACACAGCGTGTTAACAATCAGGTAACCATGGTTTCACAAGGAACACGTCGAGCACACTCAAAGATAATGGCCATGAAACTACATAAGTCTTTCTACACATGAGGGCTTAGTTCAGCAAACGCAAGAAACTGGCAAAAAACGCACTGCCACTAGAAGTGAAGCCCAAGATCACACTCAGCCTTTCCTTCAGAACGTCTTACATCTACAGAACGCAGTCTAGGCCTAACAGGACGAGAGTGGGTGTTCATCAAATAGAAAGAAACTTGAGGGCAATGAAGGGGGGTCTGGGGGACATCCCCATAAAAATTTTTAAAAATAAGACTTCAGAAACCACCTTTCCAACAATCTGAGCTGTAGTAGATATTTTTTTGTCTTATTCATATATTTATATGAAAATGTGCATCAAATCAATAGGAGTATTGGTTGAATTCAAAATAAAACCACCCTCTACATTCAAGAGTCAGTAGTTAATCACGCCACCACTAACGGTACACAATGCTTTTCCCACAAAATCGCCGATGCTAACAGCCACGAGATAATGCTTGCCATCTACTACAGTTATTATCACAATCCAACCAATCCCATCGAAGCTTGTTTACAATATTAGTATCAATTCCAAATACATTCGCTTTGTCTCACTTGTCAATTTTATGGGGTATTTTGAGTATTAAAAAGTCGATACGAAAGAGAAACGCATTGATGAAGAGCAGCCAATGAACATGTGCAAGTTGTGGGTTTTTTGTAAGAATTGTTGTGATTGCCTATCACGCTCTTGCCATAGATGTTTAGGCCAATTACATTGTAGATAACATATATTCTACCACGAGACTTAGCGACACTGAAGATGACAAAAATGTAAACATGAACGATTGTCATAGGACTGAATAATGCCTGAGCATCATGAAGCAACAAACCCCTCCCCCTTATCATAATTGGAAAATTTCTCAACGGAAAAAGTATACTATAAAAAGGTTGATTTTTACTCAGAAAAATCGGAAATCCACCGTAAAGCGGAAAACTCCTATCCCTGACATAAACACGCCTTTACACAATCCACAGGAAAACTTTATCCTGCCATCTTACCAGTTGGTGATCAGACATTTTATGAGTTTCATCAGCTGATGCAATTGCACAAGTGTGCACCATGGTACCATGGTGTGGACAAAATATCCAGTACAAACCCCGAACTATGATGACAGTGAAATATTTCTTATTAAAGATCATGATTAAACGTACTTAAGACGCATTTTCAGCGGTCATACCTTAGGTCTACTGCAAAATATACACCCAGTACGGCGAGAGCACCAGAATAGCCGACCAGAATGAAGGGATTGATTCTTGGCAACAAGACTTTACTGAGGCCAGGAATGAAGTGACAGACACTGAAACAGAGAACAGAATATGTAAACATTCATCACAAATACATGACAGGTCAGACAGGTCATATACTGAACAACGTAAAGCAGATCAAGACTTCCAACAGTTGACAACAAATTCTCCAACTCAGTTTGAACAAGCACGCCAGTCTCAAATTACAGCAGGGTTTCACATTCAGTGTGAAATGGCAGACTTAAATTCACTAGATGGTACTAGTACATCTAAAGTCCTTCCTATAGAAATGCATGCAATCAGGTGTGAGACTGCTAATCAGCATGCTGCACTCATTCAGGTAGTCATGAGGGACTGTCAGCACACAGGAGTCAGTACGCTGCTCTCAATCTACTCAAGTATTAAAAAGGAGTCTGTTCTCTAGCACCACCTGGTGACTACAAAGTTACCGATTATTGTCAGACTTGGAATGAGCGCCACCAAAAAATATAGTGGTACCCAGTAGTAAAACACTGATGAAGTGTACAGGCGTTCAATAATTCAATTGACAATAAATGCGTTATTCACTACGTAAGCAGTGAATGAACTTCATTTGACGCGAATTATATCATAGCAACTGTTTATCCATACATGTGTGTATTTAGGCCTCTGCCCCTTTTTTCAAAATAATGTGTTTTTAAAGACATTTTTGTCCAAACGCATGTGGCTATTAGTTTCAGATACAGATGAAGTCATGTTTTGTAAAAATAGAATTGTTTTTTAAAGCAGGGGCCATCAAAGTTTTAGAAGCTTTAACAGCTTTTTTGAGAGCCCGCCTTGAAAATATATATCAACTAAAATTTGATTGACGTGTTATGGATACCGTTGTTTTACCATCAATATTGAATTTTACAAAAAAGTTATGGTCACATCACTCAAATAATGACAGATTGGTAACAAGTGAAAGATCAAACTCTACAGGCTGTCTGCCTTCAGATTACACATTTACTGAATTAAAATCTATAATTTTGTAGATATTTGGCTAAATATGCAGACCTGTCAGCAAGGTCCTACATAACCTAAAATGGTTGGCACATAGGCACAACATCACATACAGGCTCATGGGCCTAAATATCCGAATATACTGTCAAGACGCATCATTTACAGACACTGCTGCCACCTATGTTACCTTTCACTCATGTTAGTCACTGCTGCCCCCTATGTGACCTTTCACTCATGTTAGTCACTGCTGCCCCCTATGTGACCTTTCACTCATGTCAGCCACTGCTGCCCCCTATGTTACCTTTCACTCGTGTCAGCCACTGCTGCCCCCTATGTTACCTTTCACTCATGTCAGCCACATGTTCTTGTAACCAACTAGAGCTGGAGGCATCCACAACATGCGTGATAGCTTTGTTATTGAGGCTGTACACTGTGATAATGTGTATACATAAGGCTAGCATGGCACCCATCAACAGGCGACCTCTGAAATAAAGTCAACAGTGACAGCACTTTATTTTGTCAAATTTCCCACCAGAAAGAAATATTGGATGGTTTGTAATGTACAGCTTCTGTGCAACAACGTTTTGAATAATTTTGACCATTAAAGTAAAACGTACAAGTTGGTGGGTGAAGAGGCTTTATTTGAGTAATGACGAAATCTGATTTCGAAATAGAATATTTTACTGCAGAACTTTGTCGGAGATGAGAGCAAGACTGACTTATGCATGTCCAGCTTATGAAGGTTTTACTGCAAGGTAGTTGGCCTTTGGAAATAACTGAAGGATCAATGTAGTCACAAAATATAAAACTATCGATGAAGTAGAAAAATCAATGCTAGAGACTTTGTGCAGATTGAAAAGATAACATAAAGCCACAGAAATGTAACACAACACCTTTTTAATCACCTCAAGAATGGTTTATGAGAACACCACTAAATCTGGCAACATGTCAATCACTAAACTGAAGACAGAACAAAAAATTTTAAAAATCGAAAACAACAACAGATCATAACGGCATTTTTTCACTGATTACTTACAAGTGAATTTCTTCAGGTTCAAGCAACCTCTCAACACTGAAAATAAAACATGTTGTCGTTAACTGTTATTTCATTGCTGTTAATAGTGATTGCAGCACTGATATATGGCTACTGAACTTAAGGACAATGTAGGGTGCTCTTTGTAGTCAGGGTCACACGCACTTAGTTTTAATACAATATTGTGGTGCAGAATTACGTAATTCACACACTGGGATGAAACCCACGTAATTACTAACATAATTAGGAAAATCTATTTCACATAAAAATTCAATTCAAACAATCGTCATATTACAAAAGACAAACAACAAAATGAAGCAATGTTTGGAAGAGAGAATCAAGTAGGTGATGCGACCACACAAAATGTTTCACTAAAGTTCAAAACACTCCAGAAATGTTTTTTGTATGAAACATGGCAAGATAGAATGAAAATTATTCAAGACGTGACGAAATTGACTGTGATTTCAAGATACGCAGACTAAACTTCAAAATCGTGTCCAAGATTTCTTGTCTTTTATGATAAAAGAGTTGTGCCTATGCAGGTGTGTTTAGTTTGTGAAACAGAATCAACAGGAACCACGGAAAATATCTCACCTTTCTTTTGTAACAAATAAAGCACCTAACTGAGCTAACATTGTGCAAGAAAACACAGCCAACACTTCGAACCTCTCGTACCTGTAACAACACAAAATTTACACTTAAGTTAGCACTCAAGTTAGCTCTTAAGCGTTTGAAATGTCACATGAATGACTCTCTTAAGAAACTTAACTACATATGCAGAAATACAACTTGTTGTTTACAATAAGCTCAATTTGGGCTGAGTAAAGATCGTTATTACAATCACAAGTTTTTGGCATTAATGAAAAAAATGTACTTTTCATTAATAATAAATAAGGATATGCTCCAGCAGGATTAAGTCATAGTTGTCAATAAAGTGATGAGATTTCAGTTTATTAAAGTAAAGGAGAATGTGCTGTGGTACATCACAACAGTACAATAAACTCACCCAAATGAAAAGACAGGAACAGGTTTTTGAGTTTGGACCCACAGCGTCAACAGACAGGTTAACAAACTGGAAAGGAACACACAGCATGTAACGTTGAGATATATGCAAGGTTAGACAGAGCTTTATGGGCCTGCAGTGTTTTTAGGAGTGCCTGTGCGTGGGCAAAAACAAGCATGGGGTTTTAGTCTTACTGCAAAATCATGCATACTTACCGGATACGAGGGCGATTCAAAACAACTCAAACCCTTACTAGAAACAAGGGAGGGTAACTGCCACATCAGGACCTAAATGTATTACAAAGTCTCACAACACATTAAAGTTTCAAAAAATTCTCAAATTTGGCTAACTTCTGAATGTCATATTTCTGAAATGGCTGATCGGATTGATACGAAACTTTCAGATAGCATTCCTTATGCACTGATCTTCAAAATTCTTTTAGGAACTGTTTTTAAAATGTTCCGCTTTTGCATGAGGAGCTAACAAAAATACTTAGGAATTTTATATTTTATGAGATAACTCAAAATTTACACGAAACGAAATGGATTAGAAAATTATAACAGCGCTTTTGAGATTTCATCTTCAACATTTAAAGTATTTGACACAGGTGTGGCGACTAAAAAAACACTGAAAGTCGATTCCTCCGCCATTCAAATAGTACAGGGGTGGTCAGTTTTCTACTCGTATTTTACTTATTCTACTTGTACCTTCGAGCGCTCGCTCTCATATGTCGAACCCATATTTTAGACAAATGAAATTTGGTTGTATTATTGATACGATTGTTGTGCTATGAATGTACCTTTCCTTTTATTAAGTTTTGCTAAAATCACATAGCTATGTGACCTAATGATTTGCAAATTTGCATAAAGAAAAAAACAACGGGCTTTATACTTTCAGAAAATAACTACTGGCTAAATACATAGACTTACTAATAAGGTCCTACACAACCTTACACAAATTTTCAACAATTCTCTTTCATGGACTTATAAGTATCGCCCCCTAGAAACAGAATCCACCTAGGACTTGTCTTTTGTACAGAACACAACTGTTACAGGACCAAGAAATTCTAGTCTTAACGTCAATGAACAAAGCTCTTACATACTAGTCAATGAAATATACTAACCAAAGAATATCAAATATCGTTAAGTAGGTGAAGGCCGTGAGAGCTGAAAATAAATTAAACAAATCAGTTTCAAGAATCCCAAACATCGAGTCATTTCCAATACTTAACATGGAACAGTCGTTTTCAATGTAAATGTAATAACTTACAAACATGCAGAACCTTAGTCATCTTTGAGATACAGTTCCCAATGATTATCATTATTCCTCTAGTGAGCATTTGTTATCCAAGGAATAGAAGAGCATGATGGGAATGACTCAGCAAAAAGCCTCAGTCTTACTTCTGCATTCACTTGTATTGACACAGCGACCGACACAGACCATGTTCACTAGCGATTATGACGGGTTGGCTCTATTGAAATGAATACAGAGACAAGATGCGGGCCATTTGCTGGTCTCTTTGCATAAGTTTGCATTGCTACATGGATATTAGATACACGCCTGGGGAACTACCATGGAATGATGCCTCTTCAAGATAACAAGGATTTGTATTTTTAATAAAAGTAATATAAACATGGGTGGAACACAAGCCTCCAATGTACATGCGATCGTCTGCGTTCTATCTCCATTGGCAGGAGGAATTGAGTAATTGTGAAAGGTGCATATTTTTCCACTGGGAAAAACTGAAGAGGTTTGCGTATAGTTTCTGAGAGTGGAGTACGGAACGGCCCTTTTTTAAGTCGACGACTTCGACGTAAGGTTTGGCGGCTTCAGATTTCATTTGGTGATTTCTGGGCAGTAATCTCACCTATTGAATCAAATAAACTTTAAAAAACAATACTAGAAATAGATGAAGGTTCAGTAACAACTAAACTATGGAAGGCCTACCTATACTATGGAAGGCCTTCAACAGACTTACCCATACTATTTGTGGTGTGACACCACATGAACAGTAGTACTGTACAGACGAGATTCACAACAATCAATATCACCGTGGATTTGGCCTAAAAATGACAAATGACAGTTATTTTTAATTACTAACATTTTTGCAAAAAGTAGCCACATTATACTCAATCTCCTCAGTAGAAAGATAAATACAGGGGCTAAGTTGCATAATCGAAGCTAATTAAGCTAATTGTAACAGAGTGTTCTAAGAGATTTTGACCGCCACTAGAAGGGGACGCCAACACTTACCTAGGCAACTGAGCCAGTTACAAAGAAACAAACCCAATCCCCCCCATCCCCTAGTTTTGTTTTCTGACCAATAGGATGTTACCAATACAAAAACACATACAAATTAAGATAAAACCAATTTGAAGTTAAAATACCGATCAAGATAATACCCGAAAGAGCAAATACCCACCAACCTCTGCCAAACCCATGTGTGTATGTGTGGTGAGTGTGCCTGCATAAAAATAGGCCGACACCACTTGTATTACAACTCACCTGGGGCTCTGTGATGATACTTCCCAACTCTTTGGATACACTAGAAATGAACGATTTTTTATTATTGGTGAACGGGTGAATGGTGCCATCCAGGTATTCTTTGTGGAGAACTTGATTTCTGTGGCGGAGATCTGAAATGGACGATCACAGTCGTAAATCAGCACATTGCATTGACTTTTGTTATGGATCCAGGTTGACAGAAGAAATGCTTCATCTACTATAGCACACAAATGACAGACAAGTGAAAGGTGACATTGTCAATTTTCTCAACAAATTTAAGATTAAGAATGTTTCTGAGAGTCTGTTATTTGCTTAGTTTAAGTTGTGTAGATGTCACAAAACAACATTTGGTAAAATATCAATTATTTTTGTGAGAAGGTAATCTGTCAGAATATACCGTAGTCTGACAGTATTTTTAGTTGTATTGTTTTGTTTTGTTATTCTGTTTGATTGGCATGACCCCTGAGTTAAGTACAATGATGATGTTTACTACAGAATAGTATGGAATTTCTAGAAGACTGAGGTCAGTAGAATGATGATGTCATTTGTTTACTACAATATAGTGAGGAACTTTCTAGAAGACTCTAGCATGACAGTGATTAGTGCAGTCTGGAATATTCTAGAGATTAGTACATGTTTGTAGAATGGTTGGGTAGATTCAGAAAAGTTCTAGAATGTGCTTGAATTAATAAAAAGTTCCAGAACAATGCATTAGGGTATAAATACACAAGCACGGGTTAGTGTTAGAGATGAGATCAAGTCATGAGATCAAGTCAGTTCATCAGGAGATCAAGTCAGTTCATCAGAAGTTCAAGAAAGTTAATCAGGAGAATTACAGTTGAGTTGCAGTGAAGAGAATCAGCACTTACAGCGATAGTCAATAGAGAGCCAGCTATAGAGACAGCAGGTTATTGAATCGACGAGTGTAACAGTTGCTGAATGTGT
>NMRA01000639.1:135809-184757 GCA_002633005.1 Phoronis australis | reverse complement strand
TGGCGGTCAGTGAGAGAAACTCGAGAGAACCGCGAGGTTTTCATGGATATGCTCAAGTTATTTGTAGACTAAATTGTGTCCAGAGTCAGAGTATGTGTTAATTATAACTTCATGTACACATATGCATGTTTCATTTGATTTTATTTGCTGTATTTTGAAGTGAATATCTTTTTATGGGGATACACTATCGCCCCTGTATGCCTGCAGCACTCAGGCCTAGAGCGGGTTAAGTTCCAATTTCAGTCCGTTCACAGCTTCGCACAACATAACAAGTTCACATTTTCTTCGTCCATTCACAGTTATTCCACGATCCATCTACCATATCTTAAGTTGTTTTAACATTTTAAGCGTAAAATTCACCATAAGAACTCCAGTAAGTTTTAGCGTGTGTAGCAAAAACTCAGGGCAAAACAAGAGCAATATGGCAGGTTTTGCCCCCACAGTGACTAACGAGAAACTCGCAAGTGAGCTATTATGGTACTTAAGAATTTAATTGTCAGTTTGACCAAAGTCATGTCAGTTGTTGAAGAATGTTCTCCACAACCTACTTGGACCCTATGCACACCAATATATTAGAATTTTACTGCATAGGACGAGCTTGAAATCACTAGGCTAGAAACAGATTTTCCAACATTCATCTGACAAATTGGCCACAAAACCTACTTTTACTATTCACCAGACAATGCATGCCCTTGTCTTTGGTCGACTTGTGTAACATGTCAACTTGTCGAAAAAATAACCTGCTATTTACCCGGCCAAAAAACGTCAAAATCTTGCCGACTAATAAGTCAATTTTTAAAGCCATATAATTAGTATGGAATTCCAAGTGTGTCATTAGGTAACGCGTACACGTTTTACACATCAACACGTTCGCGTTGACTCATTTACCCATTAAAATCTATTTTGTAATGGGTTGATGTGCTCCGATGACAAAATAACGTAACCGCTGAACGCATTTCAGTCCAACCCCAAAAGGCACTTGACCCCAAGTCATATGACTGACATGAAGTGCTAGCTGAATGACAGTCCTTGTTTCACATTGGGAGTTGTATGAAGGATTGAAGCACCAGCAGTTCTCTCAAAATTCCGTCAATTCGCCACCTTTCAGCCGTTCTCGTGTACAAGTTTGAATTTCATGAGGGGTATTAATTACGCGATCGTTGACATCCTCTTGTGAATGAACTACATTCGTTGGCTCAGGAATCGGCACATCTATTTTAAAAGTTGGCATAACCTGTAAACGTGTAAAATCTACGTGTGCGTGTTACCTGACAGACTTGGAATTCCATAAACTATTGAATGTGCAAGTCGCACATAACATGTGTACGTTACACCCAGATTGGCGTGATTTGACTGATTTGAGTTGTTTCGGAAGTGCCTAGTGGGCGACCATATTGATAGCAGTTGTAATCCTTTCTCTTCATTATAGTATCATGTCAAGCGGCTGTTAACAAGTTAAGAGTGTCTTAGGCTGTATTAGTTAAAAGCTTAGCAACTGAGGATGAAACTGGTTCTCAAGACAAAAGCAGGGATCGCTATATCCGACCAGTGGCTAAGCTTGTCCAGCAGATTGGATGGATGTCCTTAAACAATATTCACCTGACTTCAGATCAACTTCATTGAGTTCTCCGATATTTAGTACCGTTTGTCCCGGTTGAAATCGCAATTGACTACCATGTGCTGCCATATTTTAGCGATAAAACATACGAAAACGCAAAATATTGCAACGTGGAATTTTTTCACCGACTGTCTATCACGACCACCATCTTTAAAATATCTTCAATTGCAATGTACTTCACGATTGGTTAAAAAATATTAAGTTGTATCTATTGACCAATAGAAATTGCTGTATTTTGTTGTACATCATCTTCTCATTTGTGTTTTCTTCTTAAGGAGAGCTCTGGTTTGCTGATGAACTGATGTAAGACAATGGGGTGAATGGGGATACATTTATGAAACATTTGGTTGCATTTTTCTGTGAAAATTCATGCTACTGTTGATGGCACTCTTCGGTTAACTTTTTAAACAAAGTCACAGCTTACATTTTGTTGCCTCCTGTACTCTAGGATTGTTGGCAGTATCAGGGTCATTTTCTTTTGCGTTTTTCAAAACATTGCCCTTCCTTGCCCTTGGTAGCGAGGACAGCATTCTTCAGCGAATCGCTTCGCGTATCTGTCACCGTGTTAAATTCGCTCACTACAATCGGCAAAAAATAACTCAAAAATGTAATAAAAGTGAATAAAAATTATTGCAAAATATGAAAAAATATATTGTTTTACTTATCTGATAATCTTTTTTTGTCGCAAAATTCGTTTAATAATACTTTGTACGAGTTTTTTGCAGGGACGTGACCGATTTTTCAGACCAAAATGGATGCCGGTAAAAATGAGTGCTATTTGGTTTTCAACCCAGGAGAAGACTAAACTCGCGAATTTTTACGTGAAACTTCGTGAAAGAACAAAAGGGAGCCTTGCGAACACGATTATGTAGGTAGTTTTCACTTTCCTGCACTTAAAAGTTGAAAAAGTCGCCTGTTCCCGCGACCTTCAACTTTGAGCTGAATTTATTGGTATATAGAATAATTTGCGAATGTAATGAACTGTATTCCGCACTAAAGGGTTCATTAATGAACTATTTCAAACACTTGTTCTAAACGAACATTTCGTCANTTCTTCTGGTAGGCCTTGGTTCAGTTGCCCAAATCAGCAACTGGCCGTTTTTAACTCTGCGTGTGCCCCTGGCAGGCGCTGTAAAAATAGGAGCGTGCGTAGTGTAATAATGGTAAGTTGCAGATTTGAGCAACTGAACGAAGGGCTGCTCGAAGAAAAGGTTTAATTATGAGAGTACTTTGTTCAAGTTGGAATGAATTAAAGACATGGACGGCCTCCTAAGATGTCCCTCTTTGCGCAAAAGATACTTATATAACAATACGACTTTGGTTAATCAGTATGAGACATAATTCGCCGAAAAGCTTCCGGCATATGATTTCTCTTGTTGGTCTATCAGATACAGGATACAGTATAGATTGATTTCTCTTGTTGGTCTATCAGATACAGGATACAGTATAGATTGATTTCTCTTGTTGGTCTATCAGATACAGGATACAGTATACATTTTTCGCTCAATCTACATGAAACTTGCACTAAATTATATCTCATGAAAAGCTTGAGGACTATTTTTTGGTCAAAATCAGATACAAGATGGTGCTGTGGTGGCCATGTTTTGAATAATCAATTGTTGTGGGTATATCAGTATTGTCATCAGTATTCAAGTCAGCGTCATCATCTTCATTGATTATGCTGTCAGTGTTTCTTGCAGCACTGTCACTCTTATTGAGTGGCAGTGGTGATGTCATGATCTCTGAGGTCATCCTCTGGCTCTGCCTCGTCAATGGTGACATGAGCGTTGTTGTCTTAGTAGAAGCTTCCTTCGTGATCACTTATACTCCTTTGTTCAGTCAAATTCGTCAAGTGTCGCTCTGTCAGAGAACTTTCATTTAAACATCGTTACAGCGCTGATGGACAATGCTGCAAAAGTTTCCCAAGAAATCAACACTCGGTGGTGACTTGTTGAAAGGATTGTTTCTTATAGAACTTGCTGCTGCAGGCTTTGGCTATCTCTATTGGCGAAAGATCAACAGGTCACAAGGTAGGTCAACAAATGCTATCTTTCCGTGAACATGATAAAAAAATAATTGCAGGGGGTCTGATACACGTTGTACCAGACATGCGCAGGCCTCGCATGTGGGCCCATTGCACTGATCACCTGGAAATATTTTTATGCTTTATTGATATATGGTTAAAACCGAGCTTAGGAGCTAGAAACCTGGCTCAAGGGTTTAGCAGTGTGACCTGGTGGGACTCGAACCCACGACCTCGAGTAAAGAAAGCGGGCACTTATCAACCGGGCCACACTGCCTCCTCGTGAATGTGATAAGGTCATTGTAGAAAAAAATGTTGATGTGGATCCTTTCATTTGAAATTAACCATAATAATTGAAAGAAATTTTGGGTGGCCATCTTAGATTTGGTTTAATTTTTTTTTTAAGCTCATACTTGACATATAGTATGAACATGTGTCAAGTAGTTCCTCACTATGAGGTTTTAAGATCAACATTACTCAGATAGTGCATTTCAATTCTGTTGATGCCAGATTTGATGCTAATTCAGGGCTTCAAAAAAAAATCTGCTGGGATCACAGAGCTGCGAAAATGACTTTTAGTGAAAAGCATGACTTTTTGAGATAACGTCCACACATTTTTATGCCTTATTAGAATCTACTAAAAAATCAGTTTGTTTTTGGACCCGATTGCTTCTAAAGTTTAGCTTCAGAAATTCTACAGTTGGCAAAAAATAACATAATTTTTGCACTGACTTGACGTTGTTCGTCACCAGCTGTTTCAGTGTTTTGCCAAGATTATGATGACTTCCATTAGCAACACCTGATCATTGACTAATGTTTATCAGTGCCACCTGTTGTCCTCAGCCAGTTCCAACCAGCGAAAGTCAAATGCACTTCAAAAGAGCCTGACAAGCATTGACCAGACTAGCCTCAGTAGTGCAAAGTATTTCAAAGAAAGTCCTAGTATCCTCTTGAATCATACCCTAATGGTGCAGTTGTGCAGGTTTAGTCTTCAGCCAATAGGTGGCGCTCCTAAGAGTTGAAGTACTATCCTGATACAGCTATGATATAGACTTGAAATGCAACAGATTGAAAGGTATTTATTGTCATCAGGCATGCATCAAGTGGCAGTACATAGCGTTAGTAGAAACAATAACACAATGTAACTGCACAAATCATGTTTTTGGCAAATTGCCTTATAATGAAAGTTAAACTTTTCTTTGAAGCAGATCCAAAACAACTAGATTTTACTTTGTCCTTGTAAGACATGCACAAATGTGTGAATAAAATCACGTTGGTTTGATAATTGCCCACTCATAGCCTGTTTTGCCCAGTAGAAGCTCTTTTTGGAGCCATGCTTCATGTAGCTCACAGTGTAACATACAGAAAAGGAAGTTATATATCTGGTGATTAAATAATCTTGAAGTCACTGTATTTGTACATGCTGTGAGATAAGATGATTCTGATGTCGCAATTGAAAAAAATAATATCCACTTACCTAATATTAAAAGTTTTAGTGTGATGAATTAATGGTGCATTTTGTCCCATTTAGCTGGCTAAAAAACAAAAATGGAACCAGGTCTTGTACTCCCATACAATCTATCTCGTATAATCCCTCACCGTGATAGGATTCCATTTCTGNGGTGAAATGAGTGTTGTCGTCTTAGGAGACGCTTCCATTGTGATCACTTATACTCCTTTGTTCAGTCAAATTTGTCAAGTGTCGCTCTGTCAGAGAACTTTCATTTAAATATCGTTACAGCGCTGATGGACAATGCTGCAAAAGTTTCCCAAAAAATCAACACTCGGTGGTGACTTGTTGAAAGGATTGTTTCTTATAGAACTTGCTGCTGCAGGCTTTGGCTATCTCTATTGGCGAAAGATCAACAGGTCACAAGGTAGGTCAACAAATGCTATCTTTCCGTGAATGTGATAAAAAAAATAATTGCAGGCGGTCTGGTACATGCGCAGGCCTCGCATGTGGGCCCATTGCACTGATCACCTGGAAATATTTTTATGCTTTATTAATATGTGGTTAAAACCGAGCTGAGGAGCTAGAAACCTGGCTCAAGGGTTTAGCAGTGTGAACTGGTGGGAACTGAACTCACGACCTCGAGTAAAGAAAGCGGGCACTGATCAACCAGGCCACACTGCCTCCTCGTGAACCTGATAAGGTCATTGTAGATAAAAATGTTGATATGGATCATTCCATGTGAAATCAACCATAATTGAAAAAAATTCGGGTGGCCATCGTAGATTTGGTTTAATTTTTTTCAAGCTCATACTGGATATATAGTATGAACATGTGTCAAGTAGTTCCTCACTATGAGGTTTTATGATCAACATTACTCAGATAGTGCATTTCAATTCTGTGGATGCCAGATTTGAAGCTAATTCAGCCAGGCCTTCAAAAAAAATCTGCTGGGATCACAGAGCTGCGAAAATGACTTTTAGTGAAAAGCATGTCAGACTTTTTGAGATAAGGTCCACACATTTTTATGCCTTATTAGAATCTACTAAAAAATCTGTTTGTTTTTGGACCTGCTTGCTTCTAAAGTTCAGCTTCAGAAATTATACAGTTGGCAAAAGAACATAATTTTTGCACTGACTTGACGTTGTTCGTCACCAGCTGTTTCAGTGTTTTGCTAAGATTATGACGACTTCCATTGACAACATTTGGTCACTGACTAATGTTTATCAGTGCCACCTGTTGTCCGCAGCCAGTTCCAACTAGCGAAAGTCAAATGTACTTCAAAAGAGCCTGGCAAGCATTGACCAGACTAGCCTCATTAATGCAAAGTATTTAAAAGAAAGTCCTAGTATCCTGTTGAATCATACCCTAATGGTGCAGTTGTGCAGGTTTAGGCTTCAGCCAATAGGTGGCGCTCCTAAGAGTTGAAGAACTATCCTTGATACAGCTATGATATAGACTTGAAATGCAACAGAATGAAAGGTATTTGTTGTCATCGGGCATGAATCAAGTGGCAGTACATAGCGTTAGTAGAAACAATAACACAATGTAACTGCACAAATCATGTTTTTGGCAAATTGCCTTATAATGAAAGTTAAACTTTTCTTTGAAGCAGATCCAAAACAACTAGATTTTACTTTGTCCTTGTAAGACATGCACAAATGTGTGAATAAAATCACGTTGGTTTGATAATTGCCCACTCATAGCCTGTTTTGCCCAGTAGAAGCTCTTTTTGGAGCCATGCTTCATGTAGCTCACAGTGTAACATACAGAAAAGGAAGTTATATATCTGGTGATTAAATAATCTTGAAGTCACTGTATTTGTACATGCTGTGAGATAAGATGATTCTGATGTCGCAATTGAAAAAAATAATATCCACTTACCTAATATTAAAAGTTTTAGTGTGATGAATTAATGGTGCATTTTGTCCCATTTAGCTGGCTAAAAAACAAAAATGGAACCAGGTCTTGTACTCCCATACAATCTATCTCGTATAATCCCTCACCGTGATAGGATTCCATTTCTGTTGCCAATGTGATCCTAGGAAATGCACCATTTTCGATTCAGGGTCGGCCAACGAACCATGAAGCATTTTCTTGAGTCATTATGGTTTCTCGGGTTGCTTTATTGACGCTCTAGAAGTTCTTACTGGTAACGTAAATGGAATTGTATCATAATGGAATATTATGGGATTGATTTTATCTCAACTAAATGAGGGGAATGCAGCTTTAAGTAATATTGAAGACGTGAAATTGTCAAAATCAAAAATTACCATCACATTCATGGAGGGAAAGGCACGACCCTCCATTTTTACATGCCAATATTTCAAACTAGTGAAGAACTGATAACTAATTTTTGATGTGTTCTTAATAACCCAAGGTGAACTATCAAAAACACTTTCACCCTAAGTGAAGATGCACACCCTCGTTGTTTTGTTTGGGTGTATGTACACCCTCTTGTTGAGTTCTCATGGAAATGACCCATGTATTCAGTTTCATTTAATTATGTTATTTTTGCATTTATATCTCTTTGTTGTTTCCTTACTGATGTACATATTGAGCATGATAATTTTATTGCTTGTGATGATTTGTTTATGAGGTATTTTTATTTTATTTTATTTTATTATAGAACACAGAAAATACCTTCATCACCACCATCCAAAAGTTTTAGAAGGTAAAAATGCTTTATCTGGGCTTAGCGCTTATCTTAATGTCATCTCACCAAATGCAACCTGTTAAAATTCCCAGGTCGCCAAACCAAAACTGAGGTCGCCAAATCTCGGTGGCAGGAGCTGAAAACGAAATAAATAAGTTGTTTATGACATCAGTTTTTGGCCATAATAGGATCAAAAAACAGACAATCGCAACACAAATGAAAAAGTTCATATTGATTCGACATTCCGTGTATTCATTAGACATCATCAGGTTATAAGCAATAAGACATCAAGTGTCGACATACGAGTCAAGTTACATCCATGAAGTGAAATGAGTGTAGCAACAATGACAGGAAATAGTAAATAGGTCGTCACCATAGCTGTAGGGTCACTGAGCTCTGCATGTTATTCAGAGCACCAGAAGCGTGCTGGTCCTGAATGGCCAATGACTCTTTAATGTTCCTTTACAGGCTCTTTACAGTTTATACTGACTGAATTAGCTTGGTGATTGTTACTGACACGATAAAGTAGTGAACTGGTGAACTCAGCAGATGTCGCCGGTGTACCCAAAATCATCTGGCGTTTTTTTTTTTGTTTTTACTTAAATGGAATATTCAGAGTGTCTTGTATGCTCGTTAACGACCTATGTCTTCCTCTCAGGCACAATGTTCCATGCACAGGCTCGCCTCTTGCAACCTGAGGATTCCGAAGCGATCGGGTCCTCACATTTTTTCCGAACGATTCCGATTTCCATCTGTTCACTTCCTTTAGTATTTAGAATACATGCTCAGATGTAGCACGATGGCTTCTTAGCCACCTGGGATTTTTACTAGGATGCCAAACAAAATCTGAGGTGTGAGGTCGCATTGGCGACTTGCGGGTCACCAAATCGAGCCCTGTTTATAATGAATAAAAAGTTATGGTTGAATGCTTGTCGGCGTGAGTTTTCAATTCATTTGTTAAATTTCTTATTTCACTTTCAACAAATTTTTATAAGATCATGATAACTTAAGGGACACTTGTGGTTTTGGGATGAAAAATGTTTTTTGAGATTTTATTATTGTTTGGTTCTATAGACTTCGATTTGACCAGAGCTGTAAAACAGCAAAATTCTGTTTTTGTGTTGTTATTAGAAATCGCGGATTCCCGATACCGGCTTGCAGTCATTTGGTGTATTTAACTGAAACTGAAGTGATGACTTTATCTGTTAAATGTTCAGATACTTGACGCATTGGCTTTCGGCGCTACCAACAAAATGACAAGACTACGATAGTCCGCCGAGGTCGAAAATTCGAATCCATCATGAGGCTGGTCTTAAATACACAACATTGTCAGCTATAATTAAGTCACAAAGCTATTGCGAATTGCTGAAATAAAAATAAAAACAGTTATTTTAATGTTTCAGGGTATTACTGGTTGGCTAACAGGACTGGATATGATCACGTAAAGAAGTTCGATCAATTAGTTTGGAGCGCTGATCAAAATCCCAAGAAATAGTCAAGGTACATTACATTTTTTATTTTGTTTAGCATATAAAATGGCCAACAAGTGAAATTCTGTTTTGTCAAATGTCTCCATAAAAACAAGAAGTAAGAAGATTTTAGTCTGACTATTGCTAGTATAGTTTGTATTGAGTAAAACAACGTTTGATAATTTTTTCTTAATTTGAAGTATAGTAATCAGCTTTTGAAAAATAGAAAGATGATAATGTTAGTTAAGTGGAGAGTTACCATAGTTTGTTAAAACACGAATGGTTGAGAAATATTATTATACCTTTTACAGAGTTTTTATTTGGTAATAAAAGATCGAACAGTTTATATAAAGGACACACATATCAATTACTACATGCAGTTCTAATTTTACTGTATGAATTTCACAATAGCTATAAAAAGATAAGCTAATATTCTAGTACTAAGAAAACGCACAAATTTTATTGGTGATGGTTCAACTAATTGGTATCGTATTTATTGATTTACCAAAGGTTATTCATGACCTGCATGGCCCGCCACCTATTGTCAAAGTGGGGCTACTTGCCCTTTTCATAATCCTACATTTTGAAATTTTCCAGAAAAATGGAGAAGAGTGGTACTTTGTATACGACCTTCCTGACTGGGTACAGCTCTAGCGTAGATAGGCGTATCCCCTTTTCTGTGCCGTTGCGATACAAGAAGCTGCATGTTATCAGTCTGGACTATGGCGTTGTGGGCGTGTCCGCCATAGACACCACGAGTGGACGGAAGGTCGCTATCCACCGATACACCATTGCTAAGGATGTGCGTTGGTTGAAACAGACATGGAAACTTATGCAGTTGCGTAAACATTTGAACCATCCAAATATCGCACGTCTTCTCTATTGTTACACAGTTGAGGAGAGCTTTACACAGTTTGCCAGCTTTTATTTGATCTGCGAGTCTATGGACAGCTGCCTGCAGTATATCTCCATCAGTATGCACATGGCTTCGTCCCACCGTATGCTGTCGCAAATTGTGCATCAAATTCTGACAGCATTGTCATTCTTGCATGCCAATGGCATTGTGCTAAGAACGCTCAACAGTGGGAATGTGCTGATGGATTTTGTACAGAGCTATGACAACGATGTCTCCCTCAAACTGATAGCCAACCCTCTGATACCACAAGTATCGGCCTACAATTCTCCCGAGTGTCTGCTTAGTAATTACTGTTTTGATCCCAAAACTGACAGTTGGACTGTTGGCTGTCTTTTTGGCGAGCTTCTCTTGAGAACAAATTTATTCTCAATTAATACAGACCAAACAGTACTGTTTGCTCAAATGCTTGATATCTGCGAAAAGCCTGGTGAGACATTCGTGAAAAAGTTTAGTCGAACACTGAAGTTCAAGGAAGTATTTGATTCTTTTGATGATGACGAATTCGGAGTGCTCAAGGATAATTTTCCAGAGGACTGCTTTCCATCTCCTGACATCAATTATCCAGACGCGTGGAATGAAGATAGCGGAATGGATTTACTGTCGCGCTTGCTTGTTCTTGACGCCAGTGAACGATATAGTGTGGAAGAAGCTCTGAACCATCCTTACGTGAACATGTGGAACTGTACTGGTACACGCACACCCCAACCCTCGTTTGTATTCTCACCCAAGTCCATCGATGCCCTGTATCTTAACTACAGAGAATGGAGAGCAATGTTTTATAGGGAGGTCATTGACATGGAAATGACCCATCCACTTAAAGTACACTCTTTACAAGATAGCTGTGTACATCGCATTTCATGTCTCCTTGGCTCATCAGATGGCGCTGACTCTTTGTGTTTGCCGTCTTCCATTAAAATGAGGTTAAAAAGTCACATGAACTTTGATGACAGTGATGAGAAGTCAACTATTTGACCTTAGTCAATGGTTTTACTAAAAATCTAAATAATTGTTTTAAATTAATGAATGGATTGGAAAGTTTAAAATACGGAAAATGCAGTGTTGCAATTTTCTTTGTGGAATACCACCTAGTCTGTAACCTTTAATCACTAACATCATCGACATTACCATCATCATTCACATTAGACAAGGTTTGCGCTTGATTAAGTCTTTTCAGTACTTCAATTGTTTATTGAGTGAATGTTTTAGTCCCTCCTGGAGACCAGCTTGAATTATTTAAGATTCATAGGAGGACCTCTTTATGAATGTCTATTGAAGCAATATTTAAATGACTTGTGAGAATTTATCTTGTATCAATTTTCATTAGAATTACTGAAGATAAGTGTTGCTTCAATTAAATATTACATAGTTGAAAACTGAGGGGTAATTAAACAGAATGCAATACAGAAAGATCTTCATTTCAATGACCCTCACTCCATCAAGCCGTATTCACCTTTTGGTCACATACCCTGAGGTTCAAAATGATTCTACTGTCAGATCCAAAATTGCGAACATTCACCACTCCGTGATTTCCTTACGTAATCTCATGACAAAGTTATGTTCAGTTTGTGAAATTTCTGGAACTTTCCTCTCCCCGAATGGTCACAAGACTCTACAAATCTGGAATGCTGTCTAACCCTGTAGTATTCCAGCCGTCTCTTGGTGCCCAACAAAATCTTAACCTGTCTTGGTGCTCTCAGTTTGACAATGTACATTCTCACAGGTAGAGTAAGCTTTAGATGGAAAATCGGAATCTTTCTATTCTTATGTGACGTGTAGAGGTACGAAAACGAAGTAAATCGATACCCATTTTTCCCCTGGTAGACAATTTTTGCTGTAAAATCGTCTAATTTGCTTCTCGTGTCAATACCCTCTTTCCACTCTGGTGGCGTATTCTAACCTCCGCTTTCGTAACCGCCCACTCCCTAACTGTTTGACAAGCCACTTAAATTTTCCGTGCGAATCGCGTATTTGACATGCGAATGCCCGTATTTGGTATGTCTGCTAAGTCCTAGCCTCGTTCGTACCGGAAAATTTCGAAGAATGGTTTGCAATTTTGTATTGAATTATATACCCGCTTGGATGGACTCATTATTCAGCGAGTCCAGATAGCTCATTTCCATATCTTTTGTGTTGCTTATAGCACACGTTTAATCGGGTGAAGATAATGGAGCGCGGACTATTTTCCTTATCAGTCAAGTAGCTGAAGTCGATTTAATTTTGATGTGGGTAAACTCAGTTATATAGTGTACCAATTTTATGATTCGAACACCGATTTCGGTTACTTTTTGTGTCCTACATATATCTGGAATCACTCATTCTTGAAAATGTGTAGATTTTCAAAAACCTTCGATTGACTGATTTGTTTATTACATTTTGTGACTCACTGGCTTAGCGTTGTGCACTATAGTGCCCGGGGATTCTGGCCTCGCCTGTTTGCGGACGCAGAAGTCGATGCAAATGACAAATCCGTGTAATTTCTGCTACCAGGGAGCATACAGACGTTCAAAAGTAACTGAAGATATCTGCTTGAGGCTTTCGCAGTGCCTCGCTGTGTGACTTGGACCACAACTTTTAAGGACAAAAAAGCATAATTGATTCGGTGTTTTTTGAAAATCCATTCGGCTGTGCACTATTCACTTTCTCAAAAACGAAAATCCATCTGAAATGTGCAAAAACTATGTAAGATCTTTTACTTTTTTGCGTTGCAAAACGCGTCGTTTCAAACCTTGCTTACGTGCCTTTGTGCAGTTTTTCAGAAAAAAAAATGAGATCTTGGCTGAAATCATGGTGCGGTGAGTCTCAAATGGGTCGGTGTAGAGACCAGACGCAACAATCTAATGCTTTTTGCCTAATCGTGTCTCAGTTTTGTGTCCCTGCT
The DNA here is from genome assembly GCA_002633005.1 of Phoronis australis. Taxonomy (NCBI): domain Eukaryota; kingdom Metazoa; phylum Phoronida; family Phoronidae; genus Phoronis; species Phoronis australis. The sequence goes on along the minus strand of NMRA01000639.1, from coordinate 171,747 downwards.
TCACATCAAGAAAAATTAACTGATGTACAACTAATGTAAATAGATTGTTGTAATAATCACTAGTGTCTGTACACGCACGTCACTTATCTCGTCACCGGCGAGTTTTTGCTACAGGTGTATTTTTTCACGTCGGCAAACTGTGACTTTTGTCTCTTGAAGACGTGCACGCGCCTGCACCAGGCCGCAGCCGATGCGACTAGACAATGGCGTCTCTTCATTTGTTACTGAATAATTCATCAGGTCGAGAATAAAGACATTAACTTTGTCACTAAACATCGCCAGACGTAATCAATGTCATCAGCGTAGATCGCGGAGCCATTGTTCTCGCTAGCACTCGTGCTGAGTGAGTTAATTGTTCATTGCACAGATTAGCTAGGTAAAAGTAAATCATTAGATTTACCTTGTAAAGAGTTTTGACGTAATGATTTCATTTTCCCAAACTATCTTTTTCGATGAATAAATCGAATTTATTTTGGACCTTTCCAATTTCTACTCAAATGTTCTTCCAAAGTTTAAACCACGAAAAGAATGTTACGCGTTTACATAATAGAAATGTAAATTTTTCCTTCAATTTGTTTTAAAAGCGTTCGAATGAGTCCTGTCACAAAATGTTATATTTAAAACGTTTCCTGTTCCTTACTGATTTTTGTTTTTCGGGGGTACTCCGGAAAATTTGATGGTGGACGGTGGGGTGAAATATCGGTAACTGACGTTTTTTTTTACTACCTAGCCTTGTCTAACGTTTGCCCAAGCAACCCTCGGATATTGTATAAGTCCCTTGCAGCATCCTTTTCACCTGAACTCTGTATAACCCGATATTCACATCTGTGAGCGGTGTACGTAATCTTGCGCTGTTTCAGCACGTTTGTGGGACTAGATTTTATGTCTTGATGGCTTTAGGGGACAAATGGAGTTTAAAGGTATGTAAGACTTTAGAAAAATAGCCAAATTTGGTTAACTTCGGATCCGATTCATAGGAAACTTTCATATACTACTGTATGATGTGTGCACTGTTCTCCAAAATGCTGTCGGGAATTATTTTCAAAATGTTCCCCTTTTGCACGAGGGGCTATTAAAGAATGTGAATTTTGTGATTTTCTTGGAATATCTGGTCGCCTAAAACGGAAACGAGATGATATTTTTACGATCGCTTTACTCCCCAGCAGTCGTTCTATTTTAGTTTAAATTTGACCCCGAAATGCCGCTGCATGCGTACATTTCAATTCTCCTAAATGGAACATCCTGTGCGCAGTTGCTGGTGTTTAAAGTCAGTGCATACCAAAACATAATTTATTAAATACACAATTTATGATTATCAACAAAATAATTATGATCTCGTGAAATATGCATGACTTCAGCGCCCCTTTGTGAGATGGTCCCCAGAATCGGCCACGAGAGGTGTCATAGACACACACATCAATGCCCAACACGAGGATATTTGGAGCTCAAGGGTCTACAAAAAATTGCATTACACCGAACCTGGAGATTATATTTGATGCGTTATTCAAACGGCTTCAAATAGTCTTCCACGAGTGAATTGTCAGACATGAGCTGGATGGAAGTCTTATTTGCAGGACTATCCTGAAATCACGTGATCTCGTGAAGTAAAGGGTTATTAAATAAATAGGTCCATTTTAAGTTAGGAATCTGAAAATGCACTTATTAATGTATTTAACGTGCAGTCTATAGAATGAGACTTATAAGAGTCACTTTTCTCCGTGTCAACGAGAAGTCCTGGGAAAATGGGCAGAGAGTATCCATCATCGGCAAGGCGCTCGGCGTACTGGCGGTAGTCGCTGTACTCTAGCCAGGGACTATGTAAAGGTAAGGTTGGTGTGTTTTGGCTATCAAACAATAGGTCTCTGTCGAATTGACAATCACGCGTGATTCGCCGAGGAAATGTGGTATTTTCTACACTTTCTCCATACAGCTGTTTCCTTTTCTCTTCTTTGATCTCTCTCTGCATTCTCTTCACAGTATTGTTTATAAGCACAGCACGGTGTAAAGCTACTTCCGGATCGTCCATTCGTTTCAGTTTTTGCACCGACATTCTCAAGATGCGTTTCTTTTCGTCACGACGTTGTTTCGGAGTATTATCGCGCATTGAAATTTTACGCGGTGGCTCGTCAGGAATGCGCAACTCCTCGAAGTCCAACTTCCGTTTATGCGACACTACGGAGACATGCTTCAGCATCGTGGGTTCGTCCGTTACCTTTGTAGACTGGTGTTCTGAAAACAAAAGGAAATGGTTCTGTTATTGTAGCACCACTTTAATGAGACTCGCGGCAGCATGTATAGATTTGCAAAAATGAATAAAAATAATAGGAACAGAAGAAATTCAAAGCCTCAGTTTTGAAAAGCGTAGAAGTCCCATTCGCACACTTTACAAAATTTTTGTTAAAATATTTCAACTTCCCAGATAGGAGTTTTAATAATTGTTACACGCAACTTTGCAAGTTAAGATCAAAGTGTTGTTTTTGAAATAAAATATACTGAATGTGTCGAGGCGATTGTTGTTACAGTTACAACAACAAGGAGGAACAACAATCCTACCCTCTGACACAGCGCCACCTATACTGCATTTAGCACTGTGATAGAGTGTACAAACAATCCATGCCCAGCGACGGGACCAAAAATAACTTGATCAACTGAGCGGAGTCGCATTCCCGGTTCACAACACCGGATGAACAGGCATCTAATCCACAGCATGGATCACAATAAATTAAGGATGCACCTCGTATATGCGACACAAGCGCGAAAATAGCTAGTGGGATCTCGTAGACTTATAATGCGTGCAAAGATATCGCGAAGATTTGAGCGATCTCGCCATTTTCGCAACAAACTCGCAGTGCAAAACGCAACACACGTGAACAACTGACCACTGGTCGCAGTGTTCACAGCACTGATGGATTTATGGTGACGTAAGGGGGTAACAACGGAAAGTTGTTTTCGCAGCACTTCAATACGGCATACCAGCACCCTATATACGTAGTCCGTAATGTCTGTCCAGTCAGGCATTTGAGTTACGAAGTGAGGACAACTTAGCATGAATGTATTCGGTGCTGTAGGTGATATCAAGCCACTATTTCTCGTGGCTGTTTGTTTGTTGTGAGAGTTTGCACTTAGAGAGATTTGCAGTTATCAGGATCAACGCAGGATAGAATTTCTGCCTTCTATTTAATGACGTCGATGACGTTGGGTTTTTATTTCATGAATTATTGAACCAGAAACGCCAAATTAGTGGCTATTATTTTACGTTTTCCAGGTGACAGCTGATTAGTATTTTTTCGATTATTTCAACCGATAACTTTTATAGTAGTCTTACAAATGCTTCATAGGGCATATCAGGAATCCTCGGCTCTGCCTTACTTGAGATTGGCGTGCTGATCCAGAGTTAACGTGTTTAATGGGTTAAAGACATGAATAATATCGCTGCGATGTCGCTGCGATATCGCCAATAGTTGTCTTTAAGATTGAAAGCCTTTCCTTAAAGTTAGGCCGCAAAAGTCTAGGCAGAGATCGCATACACGAGTCAAATTACACGAATTAGTCATTGCCCACAACCCACTGAACACCGAACTCAGGCATGTCCCTAGGTTTCCGTTTAGAAAAAAACAAATATGGTTATCCTGATACAAAATATGTAATTATAAATCTATTGCAGTTGACATCAAAATATGTGTCCAGTCACACCAGAACTTGAGACGTCTATTTCTACGAGAGAAAATGGTTTGAAATTTTTACATAATCCTGTAACAGTTACCCACGTGAGAAAACTATGACCAATATATAGCAACAACTCTCCGACATAGGGTCGCAGTGAAGTATAAAACTGTCTAAGCATCGATTTTTCTTTGATAATTTCTCTTCATGTCATTAATCTGTGGGTTTGCAATAGACGCGTAGTCACGTTAGTAGCAGCGACGTGGCACGATACTTCCAACTGAAAGTCGATTAATCGGGTTTGCTCGTTATCGTAATATTTAAATGTTAGTCTTTAGTAGAGACTAAGTTAAATGGAAACTTATATTGAACTAATGAAATAAAATTGGTAATAACAATGTAATTGTACGATTATCCACGCATGCTCATGGCTGTCAGATTGGAGGGGGCGATTGCGGGGGAAACTGAAACCGAGCCTTTAATAATTTAGTTTTATTGATTTATCACCAAACTTCCCGGTAAGACGACTGTGAGTAAAAAGTAGTAGAGGCACTTTATCTGAGCATCAGATGGCCTAGGTTTTATTCTCAAGTGGACAACGTCCAACGATAATTTTACTTCTGACAACGCCATGCAGTTAACTTGTATTGTTTATTGACGCTGAATTCGCACATAGCAGATATTTGAGAGTTCAAAATGTCGGCACATCAGCAACAAATCTGCATTGTACAACATGGTGGTATAACGTTAACACGCTTACGGTTCACCCTTCAAAACAGGTCAACCTGCCACCAGTTTCGTTCCGTGCATCCATGAATGAATAAATAAGGCATGGCCTGGAAGTTGTTAGAGGCAGGGTTGAGTTCATAATTTTTCCCCGTGTACATCTGCGCAAATAAACGTTTTTCAGGCAGGCTCGTATAAAACGGCGTACGTCAAATGATCCAATGTTTAGCTTAAAACGTGTGTAAGACAGATTGCTAACATGACTTATCTATCACATTTATCCCTTCCTTCCTAGTTCCAAGTGACAAATATAGAATTAACTACGCATAGCTTCCTCAACAACGAAACACAATGATCGAAACCGTCATTTCCGCTTCACTGTGAAAGATATCCGAATTTCTCGCGTGTTAGCGATGACTCAACTTGAGGACATCTAGCAATGAATGATCAAGATAAAAAACTTGGGGAAAAACCCTGGGGGGTCTCTCTCAGAATGGCAAGTTCATGCTTTTCAACTGCTAATATTGGGCGCAATGCCAAAATAATATGTGCCCCAGATGATATAAAATGATAGCAATGCCCCTAATCAATGCCTTAGCACAGTATTAGTAAAACGACACTCCTGTAATCCAAAGGCCGTAGCATGATTTCCACTTCGTTACAGGTAAAGCCCAATGTTACGACAAAATTGAATATCAAATCTGCCACAAACTACACAACATTTACTTGAAAATTCATCAGAAACATGAAACAACCACCCGAGTTACAGTGTTTTCAATACTACTCCAAGCTAACAGGGAACGACCAAAGATGACAAAATATTCACTGAGTTGGCGGCCGGCCATCCCCATTAATCCTGCCAGTGAGAAAACACAACGGGGACATTTATCATCACAAAAGAGCGAAGACAAATAGACCTACACGCGTTTAACAATAGCAGTTCAAATCTCAAATACTGTGCTTTTCCCGGGCCTAATACGTGCAAGAAAAACTAGTTCGCTAAATTCTATGAAAAAGAATTTGGTCCATGACGGGGCCATGACATTTTAGGGGCTTTGCAAGCATGTAGAAGGGTCAAGACAGAGCAATAACATCAATTATAAAAACATTCACAGGAAGCTAGCTAGATGAACTATGATATCGGGAAATTGGACAAAGACGTGCCCACGCGAGCGCATTGTACATGCGCCTCTGACATCACGAGTATGGGCAGGTACTACCACGCGCAATATACAAACTCAATTCGACAAGTCCTCTTTAATCAACATCTCGGTATCTGGCATGGACATAGCTGTGGGTATTGCTTGCCTCAACTTTGACCTATTGCCCTTTCAACCAAGTTGCCATCCAGTCTTACTACATTCATATGCAAGAGGCAACATTTCGCAATAACATTTAATGTTGGCTGACGTAGTAAATGGACCGTTCTAGGAATTCATTTTTGCTTCTCTATAGAAAAAAAACAGTGGCAATCTGTTAAACCAATCGTGACAGGTGGGGCTGTACGCGAATGCAAGAGACCTCATTAATAGGTCTACCGTAGACATTGTGCAGCTCAATCGCTGTTTAATTTGCCACCAACTGAAAATTCCGAAACTAAGATCAAACCCGCCACTTGGCTGCTTAGTGCTCGATTTCTCACAAGTAAAATCAGCGTAGTCATATCATGAACGTGTAGTTAAGGTCGCGCCAATCGCAGTCAGGAATACTGGTAAAGCATCTGTTCCTAGATCTGAAGATAATTGGTTGCAGTCAAAACACGACCGGGTATGAAGTCTTGGCTGAGGTTTGGCGAAGTACCTGCATATTGGCATGAGTTCATATGATATGGTTTAGTTTTAACACGTAGCTGATAGTTGGTTTAATATCGACAAGGTCTTTCCAAACTCTTCCAGTGGTCCACACCAGAGCCCATCCGTGGCGCAATGGATAATTTATAAGCAACTATCACTGAATTTGGATGTCATGTCGTGTTTCTATGTACAGAGGAGACATGTGTGCTGTGCTACCTGTAATTTGTCAAATTCTAATTCAACCACAGATATGCCGCAGGCAAGATACTGTAGTATCAAGCTGGTTGGACCTTCCTACGCACCCATTCAGAAAGACGTTTTTACATATCAGTTGTGAATACATAACAACATATCTAATTTCACCCGATGAAATAGGTTACAAACGCCATGTCATATAACAACAGACAAAGTGAAAAATAAGTACTAATTAATGAAAGTAACAATTCCCTCCCAATGTAATTGCACGTAAACATGCCATGCACGATTGGAGAAAGGCAATTCGCTCCCGTCCGCCGGCGAGACGCTTAAAGTCAACAAACTAGAAATGATTTCAGCATATCAGTACCCTAACAATGCATTGCCAGGTTGGTATATATTAGCGAACTAAGAAAGTTCGTGAAGTGTCACCGGTTTAGGCTGGCACCACATGGTCCACGTACACCAAACTGTTCATTGTCAAAAGCAAATGCCTTGCCTTTCCCCCGTTAAATACTTCTGACAGTGTAAATTATTCAATAGTTCTCGTCCCAAACGAAAGAGTAAAACAAGTAAAAACACGACCCCAAGTAAATCGTAAGAACTAGCTAACAGCATCATTTAAATACGTGTCAAATTCAATGTGTGTCTCTTTGAAACATTGGCGTCGGTACAAAAACCATTATGATTAATCACAAGTATTCTCTTGACCCGATACAGCTATCACGAACGCAAACAGGTCAAATGAGACTGAATATGTTCTTCTAACCACTGGCAAAACCAAGGACAACACCAGGCTTGTTTTCGTTAGAAAATGGTTAATGCGTCGAAAAGTCGAGAACTGTTCATTAAGAGAGCATACTATTCAGAATGCCTGAAATGTACTAAAATGACTTTTTCAAAGCAAACGATTTATTCGTAATTGTAGAACAACAACGTGAGTTTAAGATCTCAGACTCCATTACATTCCCCAATAACTGGAAAATGAGCCAACTATTCTAAAACACGTGTTGCTGAGTAACACGTCCGTGGAAACGAAGGCGTTTTTTTACCAGCAACTACGCATAGGCTTTATCTGATGTTTGTTTGTCACTGTTAAATCATTTTGTAATTTAGTATGTGCTTCCGAGTACTTCTTGGGCAAAAATCAAAACATGTCTCCAACTGCAGGTGTTTGCTTAGATCTCCCCTCGGGCTAACTGACGGAAACAAAGAGATGTAACGTGCTCACATAGCATAACTGGGTACCGCTTTTCCATTTCTAAAGCAAAACAACAAATTGCAGTAATGATAATGCAATAAGATATTCATAGAATGAAAACCAGAAGTCTGATTTTCAAACATGACACAAGATTTTTAAAAATATCTCGGGAATTTTCAAATATGGCACAGCGCATGCTTGTAGGTAGAACACTGGTCATTGCTAATTTTCATATAAAGAAAAACAAATACTGAAAAAAATTAAAGTTTCGAGAAAATTTTGAAGGAAAGAAATATTGAAGAAATAAAAGTTCCTAATGAATATCATTTATAGCATAAATATATCCCCAGGTTACTCAGGTAACCATAGGTCATGTTTTCGAGTATGCTGTTTACAGTTGTGTAAGTAATCAATTGGCAGTTCGTCGATTTGTCGGTTCTTGACCTTCTGCGAATCGTGGACAAACCGTTAACCTCTCCATTCTTGGTATGGGGTATATTCGGTATTATCACCCTTGGGATTTCTCTACATAAGTATTTGTTTTATGTGTTTCCTCGCAGAAAGCTACCGAAAGGCATGCTGGAAAGCAAGCATGTGCGGACACAGAATTATGGACAGAGGGAACCCAAAGACGTAGGGAACACTTTGTGTTTCTCTCTTGCGTGGTCGAGCTCAGCCGCCCTGGACCCCTGGGATGTTCCCCTGAAGAGGTGAAGAAAGATGTCCTTTCAGTCCACTCTCCCTCAGCCGCTCTGTTATCGCAATTCATCGACAAAATGAACTCCATCAGTGACCCAATGACTTGGTAACCGTCATAATGTGGCTCGTCAAAAGCGTATAAAATCCTTTGATATCACGACACAGTAATGTCATTTAACAACTTTAGGGGTCTTTAGGCAGTGATAGCTCTGCTCTTTATGGTCATTATTCATGCTCCTAACAATAATCAGTAGACAGACCATTTAATTATTTTGTCCACTACATCGCAGTGTTTTACATTTTCGACGATTTTTCAAAACTGTACTTTTCGTTCTGCACTTGTAAACAAGCGCCCGTGAGACTAATAGTACATTTGGCATATGAAGTAACGTTCTAGTCTTGGTCACTTCAGAAAATATTTAACACACATATGTAGCCTCCGGTGAATTATGCAGAATCAATGTAAACACTTCATCACACTGGCTGATTAAGCTGAATCGACAACAGGTCGACGGCTGATATGGCAGTAAATGAACTCATATGGTCCAATCAATACGACTCGGTGAACACGGGGAAGTAATCTGGCCCTAAATAATCATTCATTGTGCTTAAGGGGCTGAAGGGACACCGCCCAGAGTTAATGACTCTAAAACAAGGTAAAATAAACATAAGTTACAAGTGAATGTGAGTTTAAGTGCATAACTTAATTCGCACATTCGTAGTCAATATGTAGCAATTGGATCAATGATAGCTTTTTTGATTTTTAAACCTTTTCTGAAGAGCTATGACAGTAAAATCATAGCTCGAGGGGTGACGAAGCATAACCAGTTTATATACATGACGTCTCTTTTTAAAGGGCTCTGACAACATTAATGTCAGGTCATGTTATCTAAGGTGGCGTTATTATTGCTATTTCAGGGGTTATGTGCACCAATGACGTATTGTTGATAACATCGGATAATTTCCTCGTCACCAAATCTCCACTGGTCTGAGTTCATCGCCTTTAACCACCATAGCCACAATGGTTATTAATGACCCCAATTACTTGGGTAGTACCCCTATATGATAGCCATACACAATAACAACGAAACAGTTGGAAAACTAATATTACGAGTCTGGATTATTAACAAAAGAAAACCAACAAAACACATGTCAACAATTGTTTGTGAAACCCTAGCACTCTGACTGACTGATCGAGGTCAAAGAAATGTGTAATAGCCGGTGTAATGGAGAGAGAGTTTTTATTTCGAAGGACAGGGTAATCTATCCAATGCGTAGTTCACACAGAAAGAAAGCGTAAACAATGCTGGCAATAGTGTTCTTACCAATACGATCTGGTGTGGGTGAATCGTGCGACGTCTCCCCGCCTCCGCGCGTGTCCGCACAGACAAGCATTGACAGGCAGCCTTCATTTCCCATATTCTCGCCTGTTTCTGATTTACTTTCGCGATCGTTTCCAGTGGTCGCTGTCTGGTGTGAGTTATTGTCACTGATTGTTTCGTGTGATTTTATAGTCTCGTGTACCAGCTTCCTGTTGCGATAACCCTCTGTTTCTCTGCAGCTGACTGGTTCCGAGCTCGAATGTTCCCACTGCACATAATTGTAAGTATCCGTGATTGGCGATGGCATGTAAAAAGCTGCACAAGCCACGGGTAGAACTATAGCCATATTACACTCTTTTAGACCACGTCACTGAAAGTACAGATTGCAAAACATCACATCGCCGACCATACATTTCTGTTGATACTGATAAACAAAAACCAGGAAAATAGTACATTAGTAAATACCGAACAGCACGAACAAAGAGTGAATGTTGTAGTGAAATCCCCGCTGCACTTCGCATGTTGAAGAAACTAATTTGTAAACCACGAAATCCAGCCAACACATATCAGACTAGATTAACACACAGTGTTATGTAAACAAACCTCGGCGAGGTAACAGTAACTGGTCGGACAGGGGAACAATCAAATTCCAATCGTGCTATTCAGCAGCACACAGTCTAGTTACATGAACCACTGCATTATCTCGCTCAGGCCGAGCATTTGGCGTGAGATATAACCAACAAGTTTCCTCCCTAAACTTGTCGTGTACTTAAAATCCATGATCTCATCTACTTAATCGGTACAGAAAACTCTCAATTACTTGGAAGTGGCTTCCTAATGTCTAAGACAAAAGGAGGGACGAGACAAATCGCAGTGCTATTTTGTCGAAGTTGAATCAACATCGGCTTTCAAAATCAACCAAGATAAATGCTTTTGAAATCTCTGATTAGCTATACAAACCTTGATTCAACGAGGTTTCATGGCATCTAATAAAACGAACCATGAGGTTAATTAGCACGTAATTGTGCGTTAAACGTACTCCAGCTAATCGTAACTACGTCCAAATGTCTAAATCAGCTACCGATTTGCCACTATTAAGCCAACGAGTTCATTAATTTTTATTAATCTATAACAAGCGAATGATACGTTGAGCAATCAATACATCGCTCAGTTCCACCCCTCTGCAAACAAAGGAAACGAGCGTAGCCAAATTATTCAAGTGTCAAAAGCAAGTAAATTGTGGCAAAAATAACACTTACCATCGACGCAAAGTCACTATCTATGATCTGATTACCACGTCGTAGAGTAGTAAAGTTTAACCAATTTCTGCTGTAGTTCCTTTAGAAGTCTTCGAGACAGTGAAACATACGACGGTCTAACAAGTGTTACAGCAAACCAGCTGCCGAAGTATAAGATTATCTGTTTACCGTGCACGCGTTAATATTTGCCTTACAATACATTTACGCTGTTCCACCAAGCGATCATCCCCGTCAGCGAAAGGGAATTTCCTTGAATTTCCATTTCCCGTGTCGCAGGATAATGCATATCAGTTTGATTCGTCATTAGCTCATGGAAAACATATCGTGATTTTTATGATTGAACTTCTGTTTATCATTTGAAGCGAAAGAATATGAAAAAATAATCCAAATTGTGACGGTAATCTTAATTCGCATTGTGATTGGAGGGTTCTGAGTGAGGTTCGATCCAGACGACAGGTGATGGAAGTGATGTCGTGCGGTCTCCCAAGACAATGTTTCTTTTATGCGCTATTGAAACAGGCAACTGGTGTTCGCGTGCGTGACTTTTGTGTTGCCCATCTTTGGTTAGTTTACATAATAGCACAAACTGACATGTAAACAAAGAAATAAAGAATAAACCATCGTGAAACCCCAGGCTCTTGCCATCAAGATCCGTGATTTCTTGAGCAGTGACGTGTCCGACTTTCTACAAGAAAAATCATTTATTGTTTTGAAATTAAAATTGAATCGATAATTTTCAACCGCATCCTATGCCAGTAGAGCAATTTTTGAACAAATATTACATAATAAAGTAGAGGGGGCTGACTCGGGGCGGGGCAGGCGGGTGTAAGCCAACATGCAGGTGTACGGCTAAGAACGAACACAAAGAGGTTTGGCGATGTACTGATAATGAAAGCGGTGACGTAGGAGTTTAAGGATGGATATCAAATAGGAGTCTATAGATAACAGTTTCTAAAATAGTTCACCACCTCCGGCTCAAAACACGTGCCGCATTTTACTGTAGTTAGATTAATCCAATACTTTAGTCTCAGTTGTGATTGGATTTGAATCCTATGATATCCTGTTTAATTTTTGTTTTGGCATGCAGGGTCTACATTGAGAATATCTTTGACCAAAGAACTCGGTTATTTGGACATAGTCAGTGGAGATATTTTTCAGTGCTACAGTCACTGTCGCAGCATAACTGGCCCCCATTGTGTTTTATCTGTAGTTTTTGTGACGAGGAACTCTGGAGGGCCGGATTTAGATTGTAGCGAAGGGGGGGGGGGGTCTGGTGAGATTTAGAGTGTAGCGAGGGGGTGAGAAGAGCAATCACAACTTTCAAAGGGTCGCAGAAGACACTTAAAGGGTGTGCTGCCGGCGTTTTTCATTTCTTTTAAGTTTACATGCCCGGAGGTGTGACACTGCGAAATTGTTTTTGATGAGTAAACTGTCACCTGTAACTTGTTATTCGCTTTTATCCCAGGATGTCCAAATAAGGATACAGGGTCTCGCCTATTCGATAAGATCCAGACCAACGCAATCGTACTCGCGCGGATGCGGATACAGGATCTAGATCAGTCAGTACGTACCTGAGCAATCGGGGTCAAAGGGTACCCTAGACAACAAAACCATGTTGTCCCTCTGTCGTCCTGTCACAGCAAACCCAATTTGGTAACTGCATGGAGACCTCGTTGCGGCACCTTTGCCGGGTAGATACGAGAGACTGGGAGGTCTAATGCCTCTTGGCGCTTTCTGGGTTATGTATATTCATTGTATTCTGAAGATTTCGTAATAAACATTAAAAAAAGAGACTGGGAGGTCGGAATATCCATCAGGGCCTCTCGGTCACAGCAGCCGAGCCGGCACCCCCCCCCCTCCCCCTCCCAGGAAAGAAAGTTCGTGGTTACATCATCGCATAAGGTCTAACTAAAGCATGACGGAATCAAGCCCAGGGTAGAGTTCAGTAACGCTAGAACTTCAGGGGCGGATCCAGGTTTTTGAGTTAGGGGGACGGGGGCGGAATATTAGCCAGGATTTTGCCCGTCAGACATTCGCGCCCCTTAATTGCCTTATGGAATCTGGGAGAATTTTAGGAGGGGCATGGCCCCCTTGGCCCCCTCTAAATCCGCTACAACTTCGCTAAAATCTAGCCAAAATCACGTGATCTCATTTGAATTACACGGCAATCTCAATATCTCACGTAATCTCGCGAAGTCTTGCTTTTAGCGACGTCCTAGTGTTACTGAACTCTACCCAGGCTATTTCGATTTGGAAATAAATATCTACAGTAATTTTTACTCCCAAAACATTCTAGCAAAATGCTATTTAATGGGTCTTATTTTCAGTTCATAGCAAAATTGCCAATCGGTTTTATTTCTTTTACATGTACTCTGTATGTTTTGAATAGTCTATAAGCAGTTCCTCGTGTATAGGCCTACGCAAAATTGAAAGGCGCCATTATATAGTGTTATTTGTTTATGCTCTCAAACTTCCGCATATGTATTGATCCTCCAAAACGTACACCAATACAAGAATGTAACCTTATTGGTAAAAATAACTCCACGTGGTTCAAAGGTAATGCATCCTGTAGCGCTTACCGTAGATTTCCGCAGACACTCCTTAGAAAATATAGACCCCTCAGCAGCCAATGAGGACCGTCTTATCAGCGTCACTGGGGGCCCCCACCCCCACCAGCAGAACTACTGATTGCAATAGAAACGTTAATAAAATGCCAATAGGTACAAATACAACATACACGTGTACTTATCGGTAGGCAGGCCGTTACAACAGTGGATCGAAAATGGTTCTACACCGTGATGCGTGCCTTTCAGCACACAAGTTCACTGAGCAAAGAAATACCATTCAGTTTGGTAGAGTATGAACGAAACAAGAACTGTAATATCTCCACACACCCAAGACACTTGCAACGAGAAATCTTGGCTTATGTAACGGAAAAATGGTTTCTACCCCATAATTTATCATTCCAACGTCCTCAACCAATCACTTTCTTGACCACATCTCTGGAAAGTTCCCTACATTGGAGTCCCGCAGTAGATTGGATTTTACTTCCGGACGAGTTTGCAGCGAAGTGAAGTAGGCAAACTCGCGGACTCGCTTTTCACTAGCGGATTTTGCGAGTTGTCGCGTAATGTTGCCTTTTTGATGGTTTCTTATGTATACGGAACGCGCGCCTGTTAACTTAAGTTGTTATACAGCATTTTTAAATACTGTGATCATAAAACACATTCTTTTCAGAGGAGCTGTGCACTGGCGACGCAAAATCAACAGAGTTGAGAATGTCATTTGCCATACTCACGAGGAAGGGCCAGTTACGCTGTCGGCAACATTATCCTACAAAGTTCAATTGGTTTTCGCAAATTTCAGCCATGCAAATGAACGTTCTCGTACACAGTTGGTCACCATTATACACGAAAACACTCGGAGTGAAATTTTAACATTTTTGTAAGAATGATGTGTAAGTTGGTCTAATGATTATTTAGCTGTGCGATCCAAAGAAAATATTGCAGTTGTCACTTATAGCAAGGAGCTTGAGATCGCATTGATGAGGTAGACCGTGATCAAGGTCTTCATGAGATCGCATTGATGAGGTGACCGTGATCAAGGTCTTCATGATATACACCAGCAATGTGTTCCAACTTCTTGTTCAACTCTTTAGAAGTAATTTTAAACAAATTTCTGATCAATGAGCGTACTTCTACAGATTTTGTCATTTGGAAGATTTGCCAGCAACAGAGTCTAGAGCAGGGAACTTTTCAGTCACTTTTTCCAAAATTAAGCATTTAAAACTTTGTCTATTTAGTGCAGTCTCATGACCGAAAACGTTCTATTTTTAAAAGGAAAGTTGTCATTGACATCAGTTTAGTTTTCACTCATTTTTTTGCTGTGGGGGTTTTAGTATGCGCGTCCCAGTCTCTCAGTAACTTTGCGCATTTGCGACATTTAGCGAGCTGACTAGGTATGACATGTGACGTATTTTGATTTAAAAATAGATCACAAAAACTGACGTTCTTTTCGCCGTCGTCCGCGGCTTTTACTCGTTGACAAGAAAACCTGTCAGTGAGTGCGAAATCTCAGTGATAATTGGCACGACAAATGATGCGCTGAAAATTGGCAATTTTAGTAATAAAGAAGGAGAGAATCATGCAACATGAGCCTGTGGATCAAGTTAAGCAACCATCACAGTGCGTCAATGAAATTATTTTTCCGCTAATGACGCCGGTCGCATTCTTAAAATTATCCCCGACTTAACATTGAGGCCGGTTTTCAAATGTCGTATACTCGCCGGGTCGCTAAACTGATCGTAACTTCGATTTTAAACTGCACACGGATCATCAACGTGACTTGTGGAGACTGCCGTAACTCTCATAAAAATTATCTACTTAAAATGATATCAAACCCGGCTTTGGTCTATTAACAGATATTAAAAACGACGTTCCCATCTAGTTCTTTGAAATAAAATAATGCTCTGTAACTATCGACAACCCTCAGATGTTTCGAACAAATTTTAAAAATGTCCTTACTAAGTCTTCTAAGCGGGCAAGCGTGACTTACGTCTTTGGCGAGTTACACAACTGAAGGGAAACACCACTCACCAAAAACCGTGATATCCTATCTGTGACTAAGAAACTGTAAGCTTTTAGTTAAATCCTGTCTTTGTCAGTCACTGACGGTCAAGCGGGAGGCCAACGAATCATCCTTTTAATGTCAACTGAAACGTGTTGCTCTTAGTTACAAAAAGCGGCCCCGCATTTGCAATAAGGTGTCTCAGACCGTCTTCGTTAGAACAGATCAGACTTACGACAGTCATAAAACGGGCCCCAAGTCTTTTTTTTAAATTGTTCCTTAATTAGATTAATGATGACTCAGGAGTTTGGGCAGAACAGAAATTTTGTTATTGCTGCAAACCAGAGTTCATAAGTTGCCACAGAGGGTTGTTTTATGCGTTGAGCAGGACTCTTGGGCAAATTATCAGTTCTTCAATCATTCCTCATCCGAGTCAGGAACAATTATAGTTTCTTTGGCGACCTGAGACGGGTTTGTGGCCGGGTTAATGGCAGCTTTGACCTACAGAGGCTACGACACGCACACATGTGTAATCTAAGATCTGCTACCTGTACTGGCATGACAAGCCGGTGAACTGACGCGCGTTCTGTAGTAAAGGCGAGAATCTCGCGTAAACGCAAGAGCGGCACGCAAGAGTTCGCAACATATCGTCATTTATTACAATCGCAGCTCGTGATTATTCAGTAGCGTCCTTGGCGAGATTGTTGAGTACAATGGGATAAATATAGCTCATTGGTTGGGTCTATGAAACTACCATGGAAACTTGTGGTACTTGGCGAGATGTCAACAGTAGCCTATTGATCAGCGTGACGCGTCACGCGCAAACTACAGGTCACGAAACAGGTTCAAGGTTAAAATTAATAAAGACGACGTGTCTCTGGTTAAGATGCTCAGTATTGTAATAAGAAGTCACGTGATATCCACGTGTGTTAGTTGAGGTATAAAGATTGATCATTTTTCCATGTTATTCATTCTGTAAAATATTTTCATACTACTCAAAACTTGAGCAAAAGCAAAAAATGTTTTTCGGTTATTCACTTTTTATAAAAACATTTTTGATTTTCCAAAAAGGCATTTTCCCAAACCCATTTCCCCAAAAATCCTGTCATTGTTCTCAAAATCTTCCTATGGTCAAGTTCAGCCATCAACAAACATCCACAAGTTCAACAATCACTGTAGCTTGACGTTTTTCATTGATTATGATATTTGGCAAATACACAGTATTTAGTCAAAATTTCACTTTATCATAAATAACAAATTAATCGTTAACTATTAAATAAAAATCCTGGCACAAACTTCATTTGTTTCAGTAGATTTCAAATTATGTCATTTCATAAAAATGATGAACACATGACTGGGAAATATTGCAACTCAAACGTATTGTCACCACCGAGAAATGAACTTAGATGAACACGTTTTTGAAGTTTTGTATTCACTACCTGCTACGTTTGGTCAATTTTCACGAAAATCTGTGCACTTAACGTTCCATTATACAGAGGAAAAGCCACCATGACCAAAGATTAAGGTCTACCTCAAATACCTTAAAATGATTAACTTTAATGATCTGTTTATGTACAGCTTACTGACAGTGGGATTTTTTCTTAATGCATTATCCTGGTGTTTGTACTGATCAGTGTTAGACGCAAATTTGCAATGTTTTAAAGAATTTCATTTCCTCACAAAAACGTTAATAAAGATACAGATGACAAAAAATAATCAAAAATCTACAATTCAGCGTCCCTATGTCAAATCTAGTTCATTTTGACAAAAGCCAGAGGTGGTTAAAACGCAAAAATATCGCTTATTCGTCGGTTTTGTTCTGACACTCCCCAACAAATCTGGATAGAATGTTTACTGATTTTGCTACTGGAATTAGACTTCAGTCCACAACTGAAAAACAAAGCCCTACAACAGACGGCTGACTGCAAAACAGATCGCGTCTGAAGCATTCAGTAAAGGGAAACGTTTTAAATTCAAGCGGTATATTTTTACTTAAAATACAAACAATTTTGTGCAGATCAAACAGCAATTAAAAATGGCAGATTTACGATGCCTGGAGCCAAACCAACGTAAAATGTCTTTTGGTAGTGTCCATAAGGTGTGGACCCCTAAATCTGCCTAAATACAACTGAAACACCAAAACAGTATTTTTGCAAGCATCCCCAGCATGTAAAATCCGATAGATACTAGGGTATTCCTAGAATACAAGCAAGCCTCCTTCAGCACCGTATGCAAATAGAATACGAAGATAACACTAGAATTGTACAGAGTGCTATCATTAGGCTACTATTTTATCTATTTTTAATTTTCATAAAATATACAGAATGTCCCACAAATGTAAACAAAGATATTCTATAATGCAAATCTCCAGAAATTATTTTACTTGGAGCTAATGGCGTCTTTCATATCCCAGGAATCTCAAAGTTTACTTTACAAAAGGTCTGTTTTAAAATAAGTTACTCAATGCTTAATTTAGAAATTAAATCTTACGTTCCACACAATTATCTGTGAAAAATAATTACCAGTAAATCCCACTTAAGCAAAAGTCCCAAGACTCCAAGAAATCACACATAACTGCTAGTTAACTTTTAAGAGATAATTTCTTTCAATTATTTTTCGACTGTGATGCCCTCATAATTATAAGTCACTTATAAGTCACTTTCATGAGACTACAGAAGTTAGAGCAAGTTGCCCCTAATTGCTGAGAACACGATCTTTGCTAGCAAATGCAAACATTCAACAGTACAAGAGCAGATGTCTAGGATATTTCAACAGAAGTAGAAAACTGTTTCAGACAGTGATTTCAACATTGGAAATTTGATCCCTTAAAGCTGTAGTTGACAGAGAAAAGCACATTCTGTTAAGCACCCAAGGTTGTAGCATTGTCAAACCAGCAGGATCTGAAAACATCTATTCATTATTTCTCTACAGTTGAGTAAATTTATATATATTTTTTCCTAATCTTTATGCTTTGCAAAAGAAATTTTGGGATTCCCTTGGAATACAAAAGACATCATTATTTCCCAATGGAACCATTTCCAGGCATTCATATTACAGGGTAGTTATGTTTACATTTTGGGACACCTTACATACATAAATAAATATATATCAATATATTCAGAAATAATTGATTTGCTGAAAAAATAGTTGATTTTTCAAATGTATATACCAATGGTGGTTTAACTAACTTGTCATTGAGACAAAACAAAACAAAACTAATAACCTAAAAGATGTATAACAAGACTACAGGATAAATACTACCAACATAGTACACCCACCAAACATAATCTAACGACCAAAGAACATTTTCAATCACAAATAAAATATGCTGCCTGCATCACAATTAAAGCTCACTCATACTACACTTGGCTCAACACCAATCACAGAACATCCTTGTCTTGTGGCAATTTCCACATAACCTATTAACATTTGGTAATATAATAACAGACATTTCGTCTTTACTCTCAGCCTAAACATAACAATCATGAATTGGGCTGTTCAGCTATGACAGATGAACACGCCTAAAAATGTTCATTGACATGGCGATTGGTTTCTACCACCAAAAAACAGTCCGACGATCACCAGCAATATCAATTAATTTTGAAGATGAACTACGAAATATTGGACAATTTCGTCAATTTGCCAATGCCCAAGATGATTTATTTGGGATGGAAATCCTCTTTCCTCACGAAACGAAAATGTCCGAGACATATTTTGTTTGGTTACGCAAGGCTAAAAAGCATCTTTTTTGGTTCTAGTTTATGGCTGATGTAATGGTGCAATGCTCATCTGACATCTGTTAAAAGTGATGAGCCAATTCATTTTTCTTTGCATACATTCACCTGATCTCAGCTTAAGTGCTGTGCCAATGACTTTTCTGTAAAAAAATTCAACTGATACTGGTAGCCATACATGGATTTAAAACTGGTGCGGGTGCACACCAGAACCAAGTCTGCTTTTTGCCCTAACCTGGGTTTTAAGTGGTGACTATGACGAAAATGCTCCTTTAAGAAATTTAACATCAAAATGAATAAAAAGCAAAATTCAAACAACGCAAACAGCTCGGTGCCTTGTGATAAAAATAACAATCAAATAAATACAAGCACCACATTAGCAGGCTAACACCTTGTGAACTAAACAAAAATATCTCAAATCTCAAGAATAAAACGCATTGCATGTGAACACATAAGCCAGCACCACTCACTGTGTGGATGGATAGCTATGTTTAATGCCACTGAGGGCTGTCATGCAATTTAAGCTGTTGGCCAGTTTCTCATGATTTTCACATTTGAGCAATTGAGGGAGAAAGATGGTAATGCAAAAACTGCTATTTCACACAGTTCTAAGCAGACACGAGTTTTATACTATAGGTGTTCACAAACATACAATAGGGTTGAAGTGCATTATACCTATCATTCACAAAATCATGATCTCTGTATTCTAAAACAGGGCAATCCGCTGATATCATTCCATACAAAAATCAGGTCAGTTCTATGACTGACAACACAATATTTACCACAGTATAGTCAGCATCACCCAACAGTGAATTACTGACTGAGACAATTGGATCAACAAACACGTATTTGACTCAGAACCTCTCCTTAAGTTGGTTGTCTAGGAATGATGCCACGAGACCACTCAATAGCAGCATCTATTTATGGAACCCATTCCTGTTAGTCATTGCAAGATTTGTCCTTCACATACACAGCTTCCCAATTCCTATTTTTGAGTGTTAAACATTGGGAGTACACTTAAAAAAATTATAGTAAACGTTTCAAAATAGAAATATGGATTTGGACATTTGATTACTTCCATGTCCAATGATTGTTAAAACGCTTTAAAAATACAAAATCAACCATAACTTTATACTTGTATAACATCAGTGTCACAATTGTTAATTTCCCTCGACATTTCAGTCAAAATTACAGCAACATACAAAAACAAGAATCTTACCGTCTTGCCAAGACTGAAAAGTGTAAGGGGTGTTTTTACAAGCACGACCCGTGTGTACATAAAGACTACATATTAAGACTAGAGCAAGCTATGTCACCATGACTGGCTGACAGGAAAATTTAGGCAGTTGTCTGCCATCATTCAGTAGAACATCGTTCTTGTAACACAACCGCACAAATAAAGTGAAAATTCAAATCATACTTGTCAGTTGAGAGTATTTCTAATCTAGAACTCTGGAATTTTGGAATTTGAAGTCCTAAGCACTACCATCTTTGAAAACCACTGTTCTGGTTCATGTTTTGGGTGGAACCCTTTGTTTTCTTTTTTTAATACAGGCAGTGAACAGCAAAGACGGAACTAAGTTCACTGGAAGATTCACTGAGAGGTTAACTTGATTTATTTGAATCTGAAGTTTGAGATTTTGGCTTGACATAATTACGTCCTAATTAAAACCTGTCACTCACATATCTGAATGATTACAGTAAGTTAAATGAGCAATAAAAGTTAATAAATCTTTAAAATGTTGCGGAAGAGGTCAATAGAATAATTGAAAACAACTGACACATATCAAGACACAGAGCAAGAAGTGAATAAAAGCAATAGCATAACATGACATGTTTGCATACAATGAACCATAACAACCCTAGTGTTTCTCCATGTGGCCAATAGATGTCAGGAGTGAGTGTTGGATGCTTGGTGCCAAACCCAAACTAGTGAGCAAAGCTTTAGGGTCTGGGTGGCTCCGAACCATGGTTGATAAAGCCTGGAGTTCATCAGGGGACAGCAAGTCTACTGCACTCTGAGAAGCCTGTTCTATTTTCTTTTCAATAACATCCTGTAAAACATTTTAGTAAACGTCAGAACTTCCAAGTTGCATAAAATTTTGTCATTGTTTTGAGTACTGTTCACACTATGAGATATGATAGAACAACTTGCCCTAGAGCAACCTGTCCAAGAGCAACTTTCCTCCATTCAGCTGAGCGCCCATACTACACACCGTATATTTTGCCACAAATACGGCTCTAAATAGGATAATATAGTCATACGTACAGGTACGTAACTAAGTAAACATGCAGATGGTTATTGATTCTGCCGCAACTGCAGTATTGTGTCCACACGGCAATATTGTGTCCACACGGCAATACTGCGTCCACACGGCAATACTGCGTCCACATGGCAATACTGCGTCCACACGGCAATACTGCGTCCACACGGCAATANTACTGCACTCTGAGAAGCCTGTTCTATTTTCTTTTCAATAACATCCTGTAAAACATTTTAGTAAACGTCAGAACTTCCAAGTTGCATAAAATTTTGTCATTGTTTTGAGCACTGTTCACACTATGAGATATGATAGAACAACTTGCCCTAGAGCAACGTGTCCAAAAGCAACTTTCCTCCGTTCAGTTGAGCGCCCATACTACACACCGTATATTTTGCCAAAATATGGCTCTAAATAGGATAAGATAGTCATACGTACGGGTACATAACTAAGTAAGCACACAGATGGTAATTAATTCCGCTGCAACTGCAGTATTGTGTCCACACTACAATTTAATAAAGATAAGTTAACCTAGAACAAGTTACCCAAGGTGGGATAAATTGTAACACGTGAGTTGTTTTGCACCAACACATGTAGTATGTCGTTCTTGGGCAACTCCTCGTGTGGATGGCACTTTGGAACTCTTTCCCTAATTTTCACCAGTTCAAACGGACATTATCGGTTTGACTGACAAGAAATTTATTTCTGGAATTATTTTTGGATGAGATAGAATTCTAGGAGTTATTAGCTTTGACCAGAGCTATAACATTATAACAAATCGTCAAATCTCCCCATTTCCCGCCAGACATCGCTGAAACCAATGCCACTGTCTTTTCTATTCAAATATGCTTAAGGATATCTCGAACCTTATTCACAAAAATTGGCTGCTTTTACAATATTTCACAGGTGTCTAGCAAAATACCCTATTTTCATTCTCGGGGAACTTCAAATATGAAATATATACTGTCAGAATAAATATTGATTAAGTAATTAGTACAAATAGATCTATTTTAAGTTGCCCAAAATTTGTGCATTATGTACTTTTAAATCATGAGTAAAACTTGTTGACATGTATTTTAATGCCATGATCTATTTATAGATGATGTTCACTGCTTTGGTTCTGGAGTCAAAGAACTCTAAAGATTCTAGAAATTTCTGAGCAAATCGTAACAGGCAATGATATGATTGGATAAGATCATGTGGTTTTTATTACCCAATCGTTAAATAAGTACATTATTATAATTTGGGCTGAAATTTGCAAAATACTCAAATGAGCTATAGTAGTTGAAAATAAAAGACTTGCTACAGTGTACAGAGGAAATTGTACAACAGAGCCATCGCGTGGAAGATTCTAAAGAGGTATGAACGTACCTTTCTTAAAAATGAAATTTTGACTTAAAAAGGTGTTAAAGTAGTAATAATAATAATGGCACATCAATACAAAACATATTTTATAATTCCTGATTTTTTATATTTTTCTTTCAGTAAATATAATACTTTTACTAGTTGACAAGCCTGTTTTTCGACATACGAGTTAAAATGGAGGCCACTAAATAAGGTTTGAGAAAACTTTAATAACAAATTGTGCTTCTTAATGCATAGGATTTGACTCAACAGCAGGCGTTTGGCTGCTACTGTAGAGCCAGTGGGTTCGGTTCTATATTGCTTCCAATTTCTTTAAAATTACTTTCTCTCCAATAATTTTCCTTTAAGAAGTAGGTAGGAGTTTCGTCAATCAAACGACACCAGTACACTTAGGAACAATTCATAACTCAGACCTCTTTGTATTTGCATTATAAAAGGCCATACAACTGAGACGGCAATATTGTTGGTGCCATATTCGAAAGTTAACAATAAAAATCTAAAATAAAAGTTTATATGTTATTTGAAAAAATGCGTTCAAAGAGCTCCAGTTGGAAATAAGTTTTCACTGAACTGGTTTGCATTAGAATTTTGTTTTAAATGAAACAGAGCATCTGCTTCAAACAAATATGTAAGGATTTGTGTTGAAGGCTAGAAAAATAAACTGTAACATAAAATGACAAACACAACATTTTAGAAAAAGCAAGAAATAAACATCTTTTAAATTGACAATGCATATTAACTATATACAGCATTGTTAATTAAATGAAAGTTCTTTACCATTTCAACTTGCTTAGTTTTAACTTCAAGTCGAGATATTTCTTTCTGGATATTATTGGTTTCTGAAAAGTAAGTCAAACATAATTATATAAATCTACAGAAAATAAGTGTTTAAGAATGAATTTAAAGGATTAAGCATTACTGACTGTGCATGACTATGATGAAACAAAATGTTAGTGGTATAACTGAACACAATAGAGAAAAAAATGCTTCAAACACAAGATAAAAATAATCAATGTAATCTGCTCGATAAAACAGCAAATGTAGAATACGGAAAGTTGCAATTTTGGGAATGAATATTGTTTGAATTTGAAGAAACTTCACCCTAATTTACAAAAAAATATATCACGGATGAAAAAAGGCTGTTAACAAGGAGTGCTACAGCAGTCGAACAAGCCTGAAAATCAACTGATATCTGCGCACACTTATCACATATCTTTGTGTCAAGTTCCATCAAAATCAGCCGTTTTGACAATAATTGAGATAATGACTGACAACAAATGGTCAAAAGACAAGATAAAAATCCCAACAGTACTGTAGATTGTAATTCATTCAATGAAACAGGAAATGTACAATATGGAAAATGACAATTTTTGGAATAAATAAGCAAGCACAGAGATTGGAAATTTGTAAATTATAAATATCACTTCAAGATTAAATAAAAAAAATGTCCAGCTCAATTTTTAGGACATCTTTTTCATAACCACATCTAGCACTTGGTGCTACCACCAGGTAATTATGGTCTGTTTCTTTCAATGCACTAAGTACCAGCAAAGCCCACAGTGCTCTTCATTTCACTATGCAACCTTATTGGTCAGACTATAGAACTGTTCAAGTCATACCCTAGACCAGCGTTCTTAAGTATTACTGAAGGCTGCCTTCGCAAGTGCATCATTAACATGTAGTCATTAACACCTGATTAGATTTGACCCTCATGACCTGTTGTCAAAGGTGGGGCCTGAGTGGATTTGACCCTCATGACCTGATGTCCAAGGTGAAGGCATCATCGTGGACTACCTCACTGAACAGGTGTTCACTTTGTGACACTGTGCCACTAGATGGCGTAGTAAAACACATCCAGGTACTACTGTGGATCACATCATGTTTAATCCTTTCTTGGGGTCTCTCTTGCATTTCAATGATACAGGCAATATTTTCATAATCCCACATATTCTCAAAACGTTTGAACGAATGAATTAATTGCTTTTTAAAAATCCACCTCAGTACCACAAATGGTAGCCTTCTAAGGGTGTTGATTAGATTTAAGTAATACAAACGATAGGTGATGCCACATCCAAGCCATACACCTCTCTGTCAACGATCATCAACAAATCTCTCAAGCTATTTTGACAATAATCAATGGACAAACCAAACCTTGCCAAAAACTAAACCTGCCAATTTGTGTTTAAACAGCAATTACCACTAACTAAGATAATCTGATACAACTTGCACATGCTCAGAAACAACAGACATACTGACGGGAATATTCACCAGAACAACTCAATCAGTGTCAAATTGTTCTGTGAGAAAGTTATCATCCTACCAAACAAATAAAAACAAGCCAAAAGTATTCATACACAAGAGCAATGCGGAGGCACAAAATTTGAAAATGTGAAGGTGGCGTCATCTTCCTAACAGATACCTGTTTGCTGCATTTCATGAAAATCCATTAAGGAACACTGAAGATACAGCGGCAAACATAAAAAACTAAAATTGCCACTAGGGGGCACAACGTTAGTCAGATCCATCCGAAAATTCACTCATGGCGCCCCATCCATGAAAGGAACATTTCTCCAAAATTTCATGAACATACATCAAGCGGTTTTGAAGACACAGCAGCGGACGCTGGACAGACAGATGGATGGACAGAGATGACCACAAAATAATGAGAACGACATGGAATTCCGTGTCATGACGGACGAGATGAAGACAATTTCATCACCAGACAGTCTTCCCTCATGATTGAGAATGAAGGGGAGATAACAGGAAAGTTACTAAAATGGCTAGGACATTCTGCAATTGGGATTTTCTCGCCACACTTGCTATTACCAGTAATTTTGAATTATCTGTCATAATGGGTAAACTGTATTTTGTCTGAATACTTTTGTCTTGTACTACATGAGACACTTCATCAGCTGATAATTTTCAAGTGAAGTTTGTAATTGCTGTAACTAGGAAACAAAAACTCCCACAATACCTTTTACTGTTTCCTCCTTCTTTGCATTGTCGCGTTCAACTTTGTCAAAATACCAGGTAGTAATAGCATACCTGCAACAGTGTCACCAACATGTGAAGGAGGACGTAACAAATACATTTGGAGGTTAGATTGTTTTTTAAACAACACAATTTCACTAACTTAACATTGGCGTCTAAAAAATCATTAACCTGTGGCACAAAAGGTATCTTTCATTGAAGGCGCTCTTTGTCCTAGTCACTAAAACACTACAAGTCAATACAGACTCAATACTCAACACAACAAACTGTTTCAAAAATGCTCTGAGGAGTGTCTCCTCAATTATTTGTGAGAGTACTTCATCAGCCAACAGCAGTTTTCAAAATAAACTTTAACAGAACTCTATGAGGATAGTATAAACTGGCAGTGGTTTAGGCTGCACACCAGCAGTTGTATGGCCAGGTTAGAAGCCTGTTGTCACTTAAAAGGGTCCTGCATTTTGAGAACAAGTTTTCTCCACTGAATAACAGGCATCAAACTGGTTATCAAAATCCGGGACTTCTGTAATTGGCTATTGCCCTATAGACAACACTTTGTTCACTCATAACACGAGCATATGACAGAGTGACATTGAAGTACATGTATCAAGGACTCGCTATAATCTGAGGCAATCTTCACTACGAATTTTTAAGTATTACAAAAAACGTGCGCAGGAGTCCGTCATATGTTTACCTGTGCCTAAATGCTGGACGCACTTCATGAGGACTTCTCCGATCTGACCAAAAGAACAGCACGCGGTTTAACAACGGTGCAATGTCTACATAATCGCCATCTTTCAAAAACAACCGTAGTACACCACCATCTTTCTGAAATCAAATTGATTTATTACTTAACTACAAAAATATAAATAATCCTGCACGATTCTAGATAAATGTGGGTATGGGCGACTTAACTCGCACAGATTCAAGAGAATGAGCCTTTTGGCAATAACCTGACATAACATGCTAGCATTTTGAAAACCAATTGATGCTCGTTATTCAGTGAAAAAACTGGGTCTCAAAATGCGGGCACGTTATATCAGACTATTATTAGCCTGTTTTTGTGTTCACTTTTAATGGGCGCGTTGGTCACAATGTGTCAATGATAGTATTTTTACGTTCATTACACGAGGCGTGCTCCCAACACTATTCTTGGATTACTACATGTTGAGCCTATTATTTCCCAACCTACTGTGGACCTCGAGGGGTCTCGATAATGGTTAAGAAGACATTAAATAACCTTTTATTCCACATAGTGAGTAATAAACTTCACAAAACTCGAAAAACAAAAACAAAAATATTTACCCTTTTATCCTAGTCACTTAACTAAAGAGAAAAATTTCTCAAACTTTTTTGAGAATATTGTGTATTGCATTTAATTAATATATTAGCCTGGTTGAGATGTGAATTCTTCTCACAGTAAAAGTTAACTCACCTCTTGATAAATTTATGACATACAGGAGTAGCTGCAATGGTTAATGGTTTCGATGTAAAATTAGAAAATCAACACGCGTTAAGAGTTTGATTCAGAAAGAGAATTGTGCCGAGATCTGTTTCAAACAATGTTTACAAGCAACACAATAGCTCACACAATCTCACCAGAGGATCCCAGTCTTTATTCAGATAAAACAGACACGTGATGCATCGGCCATCTTTGTTAGGGTTGTCAATGTGTCTCCCATAGAACGTTCCATTCCCAGGGTAGCATGCGACCATGGCCTAGGCAGTGAATGACTAACATTAAGAATGAGACACCTAGCATGCGACCATGGCCTAGGCAGTGAATGACGAACATTAAGAATGAGACACCTAGCAGCTTCGGCCATGTAGTCTGAGAAGCCAAAAATTTCTGGTAATTTTTTTCAAAGCATGAAATGTATTTATTCAATAACAATGACTGAGTCATTCAAAAAATAAAATTCAAAATATGTTAAAAAACAGTTCGGTCCACTATGTCTTGTGATTTCCCATTTTCAAGCTCTGAGGTAAGAATGATATCAAAAAAATTTAATTTTTCTTCACAGTTATCAAGCAACGTAAAATGCCACGAAGCCAAGAAAGCGTTCGGAGTGCAGATCTCCACATAAATTTTAAAATTTTACAGTTTTTAACTTAGCAATATGTTTTAGCAACAGTCATAAGTTGGGAAACATCATGAAACAAAATGAGAATAACCCCGGGTACCCTAGTTCTGAAAATAACTCCGGCTACCTTAGTCCTGCCTTCAAATGTGTACTTGTCACCCAGGAAGGCATTCAAACCACCAACAATGGCGTCATGCGTTGACACAATGCCACAGATGGACGGGTAGTTCTTCTCAAATCCCTGAAGCCATGTAATCTTGTCGCTTCTGAAACCAACACAGACAGAACGAAATGTTCAGCACTTCCCAAATTTCTTCACATGACAGTACCAACAACCCCCTCTCCCCCAACACTTAGACAAATTTTCATAATAAGTACAAACCCCCCAACACCTAGATAAATTTTGATAATATATCCGGTACAAAAATATCACACTCTGATCATTTTTACTGTCAGAAATTCTTTTAGATTGCTACTTCATGTTTTGACCTCGCTCAACACAATGTATTATGTGCTTACTTCTAGCAAATGAAATGAAACCAAGCACGTGCTGCAGGATGAGGGAGAGTATCCTGTTTCCTGAGCATTCTGGCATGACCTGCTCCATGGGGACATTCCGTAAGCAGAATCAGGCTACCATTGAGGTTCCATTTTTGGCCACATATCGCCACACTAGAGTACATATTTTGCGCAAAAAACACGACTGAAGGGCCACGTCTTGTTTTCAAAAATGGGGATAGATTTTGTTGGCAAGACACAGCATATTTCCGTGACAGAGCCTACCCAGTGCTTTAACAGTATCAAAGATAGCTCACTGCAGGATAACCAGATAATAAGTTCTTAGGAAGTGATTTACAAGACAGTTTAAAAAAATACCAACAGATGCACTGTAATTAAGATTACCTTATTGTTTTCTCCACTCTCATCTGCGATGATTGGCCACTTGTTTTACCACCTGACAGCTGTCCATCAGCCATGATACCTGTGCAGCACAGAAAATATTAAACTTTTGTCATACACACAAACAAATTGTTAAATTAATCCAAGAGTTTACATATTTTGAAGTGAACTACTGCCTTTGCTCTTGATTTTATTGGGTAAGATTGTGAAATGCAACTTAAGGGAATCGTGGCCAAATTTTAATGTAATTAAAAATTTTGTTAATAATGTTCAAGATCATGAACCTATCTGCTTCGTAAAAAGTTAAAAGGTGAAAGTAAAAATCTAATTAGCACATTGGAAAGAAGGACAAAGTTGAAATTTAAAACAAGTTAGTGACATATATAAATCTTTTTCAATTTAATGTAGACGGTCGTGTACACAGTGAATGTGAAAGTTGCAGGACCCAAGTTTCGTGAATAAGGTGGCTAAAATCCAAATTTTGTGTGTTATACATTGAAATGAATCATACCAGTCCGTGTAGAAAAATTCCTCAAAATTGCACTTCCATTCACCCTCTAACAATAATCACAGAAATGACATTTCTAGTTACACCGATTAAATGTTCATAATTATTGTTAGAGAATCCAAGGCCATGTGCCTAATTTTTTGTACCCAGATTGAGGATTATGATTCTTTTCGTTGTATAAATTGAAAGATATTCAATTTCTTAGATTTATAGTCATCTTAATCTACAACTTGAATTGTGAAATTTTCAGACCACCTTTCCAACATTAAGACTGGGCAACACTTACCTGCCGATTCAATCTGTTCAACTTCTTTAAGTGCACTTAAACACAGTTGATTATCATGGAAGTTATCAAGAACACAAAATCCCTTAGATGTCAGTTGGTTGAAAACAAATTCAACAACAGTCTTCATTGAGACCTCTTTCTTCTCCGGCACATAAAGCTTAATGGGACGCGGATCGAACCCAGCAAGCTCTGCACCCCCCTTTGTGGCATTATGGACTGGGCTTCGTGAAGTGGTAGAGTCTACTGTATCAGTCTGTCGGGGAGTTTGGGATGAGTAAGCAGCACTGGCAGAGTCAACTGAATTAGCTTTTTGAGAATCGTTGGATGAGCTGACACTAGTAGCCGAGTCCACTGTTTTAGCCAGTTGGCCCTTTGCTTTAAGCTTACATTGCTTCTTATGTTGACTCCAGTCCTGAAGCTGGTGTTCTCTGCTGCAGTAAAACACATACTGACACTTGGAACAACGCTTCAGTCCACTAGTGACATCACAAACGTTACACTTGATAACAGCTGGTTGTGTTCCAGCCATCCTGCGGCAGTCTTACAGTAACTGTTCGACTTTCATGCTTTGCAGTGTTTCTGCAGTTACTGGTGAATGCAACTCGTTGTGCTCTTGCCCTATGGATGAACAGAACAGCTGTAGTTTCATCATTTTGAAAAAGACTATTTACTGCCTTAAAATTGATCTCAACTTGCTTCTTACTCAGATGAGAAAAGAATTATGGGTTTGCAAAGGACTGGCATTTTGTTGTTCCTTAAGACCGTGCTCAGTGAACAAAATAACACGTCGTACGCAAATCAACTTGCAGAGCACATGGTCTTAATAGTACACAACTGGCAGTTCCTTCAAAGACCTGAAGTTACCTCTAATTTGAATAAGTAGCTATTTAAATCCAATTTCATAATGCTACATGGGTTTGAAGAGCAGTGAAAAAACGCAATTAGCATCTCCACATTGGGGTAATTTTTGTCTGCAATTATTTGCGGTTTCTACATCATTGGAATTGTTTTTATACCAAAACATACATGTTTGTCAAAGCACACTGTCATGTAAACACTGCAAAGACTGATTGCATTACAATGGCGTCTACCCAAGCGTATTATTTGAAGCAAAAAGCCTGGTTACAAAATATGCTCATGGAAAAACCCATAAAGTGGCAGCAAAGTTGACCATTGCAACCATTGACATTATTATTAGTGCTTTTGCAACTGACTAATTAAAGACATAAACGGCCTTCTAACTTCTAAGGTGTTCCTCTATGTGCAAAAGCTACTTAAAGCAACATGACTTTGGTGGATTAGTCAGTGTGAGGCATAATTCACCGAAAAGCTACCAGCATATGGAGGGCCTGTGGGATGACCACCATCTCTACTGGGGCCAGTTAAGATGGTGAAACTGTCTAGACGAGTGGCTAACGAGTCTATAATTAGCCTTGGTTCAAAATTGTATACTAAATATAAATTGACGATATGGTCTTCATACAGCTAGCTGGTTGGCAAGCCTGTAGACAGTGCCGCCATCTCAAGTGATGGTAAAGATGATGACGCTCCTATAGCCGAGGTTCATACGCACAGGGTAAAAATGGCCAGTTGCCGATTTGGGCAACTGAACGAAGAACTGCTCGAAGAAAAAGTCTGATCATGGGATGGGAGTATTTGTTTGAGTTGGAAGGAATTAAAGATATGGAGAGATTCCTAAGGTGTCCCTCTATGAGCAAAAGGTACTTATAATAACGTGACTTTGATGATTTAACCAGTGTGTGGCATAATTCGCCGAAAAGCTTCCGGCGTTTGAAGCTCTATAGCCAGAGCCTCACCGTCTGTACTACTGCCTGGCCAACTAGACGTTGGTCATAGTCTGCTGCAGCCTGCGGTCACAGACGTGTAACATACAGTTTCATAACAACATTCTGTATAAATACTCAAACATTTGGCGACTCCAAAACGTGAAATAGAGCTAACCTATAAGTAGACGGAACAGTTGAGAGATTCGACGTTCTGTGAGTCAGAAAACGAGAAAACAGCCAACACTGAAACATAGAAGTCTCAAGTCTAATTGGTGAATGAATACAATGCCCTCTGGTGGCAGAGTATTTTTATAACTGGGTTTTCAATATTTGTCTTCTCTTTTCCTCTATTTAATTCTTTCGTGCCATCGAAGTTTCTCTTCTTATGTGAAATTCTTAGAAAATAACATTGAAAACGATCGGAGAATGATAAAAATAAGTAGATCACTGACACAACTTGGTTCATTTTTTATTCAACAGAGGTCTCTTTTCATCAAAACAAATATCATGGCCGCCGTGGGGAGAAAAGTTGGTACAATCTGTCACATTTTCTGGAATAACGTCACTCCTTTTTACAGTGGCGGGAAAGTGAGGTTACTTGTATCTCCAAATGCGTTCTTGTCTTCGCATGGACCTTCAACAGCTTGCTCAAATGAGCTGTGGAACTTGTTTGAAAATGAAACATGCCCTAAAATCCAAACCAAACTGCTCAAAGAACTAAAAGTGCACAAGCGAGCCAGTCAAACTGAGCATGAAAGCTTTCGTTTTGTAACTGGAAGGTCAGCATTGCTGGGGAGGGGAAGTTTTAAGACTGATGTACTGCATCCATTCAGTCTTAAACATTCGATGATGTACAGTAGGTTGTCCAAATTCTTAAGTCAAGACCAGAAGCTTTTTTCTACATTTTCGTCTTTGGGTGCAAAACGAGAGGAAGATGGTTATAGGAAGAATGAGGATCTTCAGCAAAGATATTCTGGATGGGTATGTTTAGTAGAACCAGAACCACTAAATTGCGTAATGGAAAATTTTAATTTGTATGGTTAAATACATGTTTCTAAATACAAGCTTATCCTCTTGACAAGTTTGTGTTGAACTGGACAGTACCGCCCTTTCAAGTAGCGCTAGTAGAGACAGTGGTACAGTCTAGCCTTGAACACTCTTGAATGCAGTAGTCTACATTCTTTCCAAGTGCGTTGGCTTCACGGCAAATTGTATGCAGTTGATGATATCATTCACATTTAAAAACATGTCCAAAGTCATAAGCTTGGCATTTTATGGTTTAGTTATGGTAAATGATATCTGGCTGTCAAAAGTAAGTTATAACTAGAAGGTTTGAGCATCATCTATTGCAATTTTGAGGAGTATGTAGTGCAGGGTACATTTTAAACAGTTCCAACATCTAAACTGAGCCAGCGTCGTAAGCTTTCCAGAAAATTATGCTTCACACTGCCTAAACCATCAAAATCTCATTGCTATAAACATAGATGGACATCTTAGAAGGCGGTTGATGTATTTAATTCCTTCCAACTCAAACAAATACTTTGGTAATTAAGAGTTCTGTTTCATACGTCTCTTCATTTGTCAATGATGCCATTTTGTCTAGGTATGAGTGGTGCGACCCTAGCAGCCAAATTTCAAGCACCAATCAGCTCTGGTGGATCACCAGGGCATTGCATTAATGATTGACTTACTCCCAACATAAGAGAGGTCAACCTCGATGTGACTTAAAATTTTATATGCAATCAAAACAGAAAATGGATCAGTTCCTGATTTCAGAAAATGATTGAAGGACTAATTGGAAAGAAATGTTGATTGCGGGAGAATATGTTTGAGTTTAAAGAATTCAAAGCCTGCAACTGCTGCTAAATGTGTCCATCTGCTCTTGAAAGATGCATACGGTATAGTAATTTAACTTTGGTAGTTAAGCCAGGGTTACGCATAACTTTCAGAAAATTTTCTGATGTGCAGGCTACATTAGGGTGTGCTGTCACCTAGGCTCATTTTTGGAGCGTGCTTTGCACTATTGAGGCATTAAACACAATGATTGTGAAACATTGCATGAGTATCTGCTTCCTAAGCTCAAGTCTTTCAGACCCTGTGACTAAATTTACCCGGTTTGGTAAATAACAATTTTTGATTTCAGCCAATTAATGTTATGAAGTTGGTCTCAAATTGTTTTGTAGTCAAATTCGTTGTGTCTTCATTAGGTTTGGAAAGAAGAGACATTCGTTGCTGCTTGAGACCAGGCTCTATTGGTTGGCATCATCTGGGCGTGTCATTCATTATGCTGAGTGTGGTCTCAATGAGTAACAAACTTCTTTGCAAGCCCAGAAATCACTTTTGATCTGAGTAGGAAACAAGTTGACACCAATTTTATAGCAACTAGTGGTCTAAATCAAAAGTTTGTATTTACGGAGTACATGTCTGTTACGTGAAACCTGTTATGTATCAACTAACTGCTTGTATTCTTATATTGCAGACAGTGAGACTTGCCAATGAGAATGGTAAGTTGGGGGCTTGTCGAATGGGACGTCATTGGCCATCAGTAATTTGTCAAAGGCTTATAACATAAATGGATTCTATAAAATAAAAAGAAGATTCTGCAAAGAAGACAATGATTCCAGCACTTTTGATGTAGACAGTCGACTATTTTCTAGATAAAGAGGGAGTATTTATATCTTGTTAGTATTAGCATCCGGAGACAAAGTGTTTAGTAATTAGTTGGAACTGTTCTAATTATATTTTAATGATATTTTAATGATATTAATATTTGTCTTTTAAAAAAGACATTAAATGATAATTAAAATGGTGTGATATGAAATGTTTATGTGCTAGGTGCAGTACATGAATTTTAGACATAACAGGGCTTGATGCTTAGCATGTCGACTTGCTAAATTTGACCTGGCATAATTCTCATATCGCCAAACGAGGACTCCTCCCAGGGAGTGACGCTATCGCATTTGTTGATATGAGCCGAAAATGAAATAAAAAAGATTCCTGAAGTGAAGTCGTCAAATTTGGCACATGTTTTGCAGTGCCACCCGAGATCACCCTGACAGCAGTTTCTTTGCTTGAACAGGATTTATTGGAGTGCCCCTAACACCCCCCCCCCCCCCCCCCNNNGCAAAGGCTCAACTCTAGAGGCAGACGAAGTAATCTGGCCCTTTCCTTGGCGAATGATTCCGACTTCTGTCTGTTTACTTCCTGTAGTATTTTAGATGTGGTGTGGCAACTTCGTGGTGACCTGGGTTTTGTACCAGGTCTCCAAACAAAATCTGAGATCCCATTAGCGAATTGCATATGACTGGTCAAATTCATATTTGTTTCAATTACTTCTATCAGGTAAAAAAATGGAGGCTGTGTTTTGTCTTTGTTTCTTTGCTGTGTACTTTTTAATGTGAAAGTTCCGTGCAGCAAATTTTTGTGGAATTCTCAGAATAGGTAAGGACTACCAGAACAACACAGCTCACACTCGCATGAACAGGGATTACAAATCTGTACACTCAATTTTCTGACTCACAAACACTTCCCTGTACTCATAAAACTTATCTTACGCACCAAAAAGCCACAACTTCTGAACTGCAAACATGGCTTCCTCGTCTGTAAATATGACTTACGGATTCTTCACCAAGTCATGCACATGACTTTTGTTGCGAGAGTCATGTTTTTGGGTATGTGAGCCGTGTTTTGTGAGTACAGGGTCGTGTTTGTGAGTCAGTGAGTTGAGTTTACAGGTCTGTGATCTGTTGTTTAGGTAGTAACCTGAAGCTTGAACTGATGAACAGTGCAGTCAAGAAATTTGAGTATGATCATCAGTGCTAAGAAGGTTCAACAACTATACAAATTTCAAAACAATGCAGCAGCATATTGAACCCTTTGAGTAAAAGTATTCTCCTGTTTTTCATTTTTACTGTATAAGTCTTGAAAGTTTATTGAGATTTAAAATGTCTGTGCCTGAATGCAGACAATTGTGTTGTT
This sequence comes from Phoronis australis, assembly GCA_002633005.1. Classification (NCBI taxonomy): domain Eukaryota; kingdom Metazoa; phylum Phoronida; family Phoronidae; genus Phoronis; species Phoronis australis. Next base: position 136,432 of record NMRA01000639.1, on the reverse strand, counting down.
ACAGTATGCTGTACTTTCTAGGCTACCTTTCATGGTGTCGTAATAGTTACCTGTGTACAGTAGTTGCCATAGGAACCTTGGTACAAACACATCACCTGGAAACACTTCATTACTTCACACGAGCAGCAGAAGGTTGGTAAAATGTTTACTATTTATAAAAATGCTTCTGAATAATATTTTGGGGGTCATTCAACGTGTTGTTCCTTTCCATTTAGAGACTTTCAGGAAGCAATGGGGGCTGATCACACGGGACCAGTGACTCATGTCGCCACTTAGTTGTACTAGAATTTACTTTGTTTTCAAACCGGGTGGCATAGGGGAACAGTTTGACTTGGTGAAAAGACCCTGTCAAAATGTATGTGATTAGACTTGATGTTTTTTTAACAAAATGAACCTCCTCGTCCTTTAGAGCCCACTGGTATCTGGTTCTCTTTCTCTAGAGGCTACTGGTATCTGGTCCTCATCCTCTAGAGGCCACTGGTATCTGGTCCTCATCCTCTAAGGGCCAGCTGGTATCTGGTCCTCATCCTCTAGAGGCCACTGGTATCTGGTCCTCATCATCTTGAGGCCACTGGTATCTGGTCCTCATCCTCTAAAGGCCACTGTTATCTGGTCCCCATCCT
>NMRA01000639.1:15608-135465 GCA_002633005.1 Phoronis australis | reverse complement strand
TATCTGGTCCTCATCCTCTAGAGGCCACTGGTATCTGGTCCTCATCCTCTAGAGGCCACTGGTATCTGGTCCTCATCCTCTAGAGGCCACTGGTATCTGGTCTTTATCCTCTAGAGGCCACTGGTATCTGGTCCTCATCCTCTAGAGGCCAATGGTATCTGGACCTCATCTTCTAGAGGCCACTGGTATCTGGTCCTCATCCTCTAGAGGCCACTGGTATCTGGTCCTCATCCTCTAGAGGCCACTGGCATCTTGTCCTCATCCTCTAGAGGCCACCGGTATCTGGTCCTCATCCTCTGGAGGCCACTGATATCCGGACCTCATCCTCTAGAGGCCACTGGTATCCGGTCCTCATCCTCTAGAGGCCACTCTGGATATCTGGTCCTCATCCTCTAGAGGCCACTGGGATCTGGTCCCCATCCTCTAGAGGCCTCCGGTATTGGTCCTCATCCTCTAGAGGCCACTGGTATCTGGACCTAAGTGACCTGTTGTCATTTACTATTTGAAAGTCTCCAGTTGGTTTTTGCTCATCACGATGTTGATAATATCCAAAAAATCATGTATTAACCAAAAATCAAAGAAAGATATAACTGTGACTATTTTTGATTTTATCGAAGTGTTGAGATATGAGTTTAGAAGGAAAAATGGTAATATGTAGGAATATAATAAACTTTGGAAATTTCTCATATTTTCTCTGACAAACACACTGTGTTTTTGAGTACATAGGCGTGTGAGAAGGAATTTCCTTTTTTGCATTTTGTATACACATTTATTCAATTAACTTCATATTTTGAAATGTTGAATTGATTTCCATTGCAGTTCTGCTGGTGCTAGGTGCTGGAAACTTGATATGGGGCACCTCGAACTATATTTTGTGTTTACAGACAACTCGTAAGCTCGTCAACATGAGTCGACTGACTGCGCTATTGCACACCGCATTTGCAATTGTTCACATGTTGTTCTGGCTTATTGCTATCTCGCTCTACCTGGGCATAGTTGAGACCGAGGCTTACATTGAAGAACAGGACAGTATGACTGCTTGAGAGTAGAAACCATTGAAGGGTGACCAAAGCTGAATATACTGTTAATTTTGTCAATAAAAGTGTGTTAATTTCGCTACATCTTTTTTGTTATAGCTTGTCGAAGACACTGTTACTACGGCAAATGTTCTACAGTTTGGGAAGATTAAAATTTTGAACTCCATAATTCAGTATCTGAAATAGAATTTCCTTGATTCTGAAAATTGGGGGATGAGTAATTTTGGCATTCATCCGTTCACATTTTTCAAATATTGGACTCTGTGTTTTGTTTCAACAAAAGCTGAAGTCTTAGCAGATCATAAATTCCTCGAAAACAACATTTTCATGCATAATGAATGATGTTTTGTCGTTGATCGAAATTCTTCAGTTTTGGAGGGTCAATATTTGTTATTTCTAAAATTTGGTACAACCTCAGACCTTGAGCAAAATAATTAATTTTTCATTGTCCCAAACTGAAGAAGTTATATCGTAATTTGAAAAATCATATTTAAAATGCTGTTATAGGATGTTATGTAACTATGAGGTTTGATAGTTTTTCAAGAGGTATCATTGAAATATTATTTACAAGACACATGCACACATATATGTATCTGCCTAAATTGCTTTTTGACGTGTATGTCAACCATTTAGAAACTGATTTTCATGAAGCCTAGTGGGGATTAGTTCATTTTTCCTGGTGCAAAAAGTTAGTGATTTATAGATAGCCAGATGCCAGTGGTATCATTTCAAATTTGCGGCTGCGAAACTGTTTTACTTAGCAGTACACTTGGGATTTCAACTACCTTCTACTTTTGATAGGGTTTAGGTGTCAGAACATCTCGTGCAATTGAAAAAATAAATTAAATCTGTTTGTAGAACACAGATAAAATTTGAATCTAATACTGGAAGTAAAACTTACTAAAGCAGTGGCGGATCTAGGATACCATAAGGGGGGGGGGCCCAACAGTGCCTCGGGGAATTGGGCAAAGCGCGATTGTATGTTTTGCACAGGCGGCCCGTAAGTTGCAGGTGACGAGAGTGCGAACCTTCTGTTCGGAAAATCTATCGATTAAAAAAAAAAACGGGAACGCGATCCCGTTGCGATCTGGGGAATGAGCCCCCCCCCTTCTCCACTGCCGGTCCTAGTTGCTGAACTCAATATTTCCACACGCGTCACGCTGTTGCTGTTTCATTTTGCTAACGACAGCCAACGGGGGGGAAGGGCGGGCCCCCTACCCTCGCCCCCCCTAAATCCGCCTATGGAAAGGTTACCACGTTTTGCGTTTATAGAAGTCCGGTGGAATGGCAGAGATTTTAGAAAAAAACAGGGTGCAGAAATTTGATCGTTTTCCTCAACGGATGGGAACATTATTTTACCTGATTAAGGAGTTATGTAAAGTATATTGAGGGTTAGGATTGAGATCTGATCATCAATAGACGTTTTGTTCACTTTGGAGACAATGACTGGAAGAAATTCATCAGTGTTGAAATGGAAGATCAGACTGTATATGGTTATTGATGAAGACGAGGACACGTAGAACGTCTGTAGAAAACATTGGTGTTATAGCTCTTTACCAAATTTCATTTATACTTGGCTACAACATTTTGTATAAAACCTCTGTTAGCAATGTAAAACACAGGCAAATTCCCATTTGTTGCCCAGCAATTTTCGCAGGTTCTCGGCTTCCTCTTCAGCCTGTCACGTCGTATTATCCAGGGTGGGTGTTTCTGAACTGAGTGGGTCACCCAAAACATTGTTTTAGCTTTAAAAAAGTATTCACAGACACTTGGCATTTGTTTGTTTTGGTTAACAATATATTTGATCCTGGCGCTAACGTTGTTTTTGTCAATGACAGTAATTTGATAGGCGCGCGTCTGCTCTGTGTTCTTGTGTTAGAATCTGGCAAAAATATGGCGTGGTTGCGACTCAATTTTTACGTTGACCCGAGATGAAGAATGGTGGTGCGTCAATTTATTGACGCAGTGCGCTGTCCCAAAATCCCATGAGATTGGTTGGGGTCAGGTTCTCACGTCAACTCATGATATGACGTCAAGGGGTCACCCGTCGGTAGCTTAGGCTTAGTTACACTAGAATGATAGTTGTAATTATTGAACCAGGATCATCAAAAAACTCGAGATAGCTTTTTGGTGTGTCACTATTTTGGTGCGCTCTCAGGTGCGTGGGTAAATACTCAGGTCGTCTGCAACAGTCCCCCACTTTTTGCCTCAGCCACACTTACTACTGTTTGGCAAAAAGTTACTCTACTTCTTTTCTACTTGTAACAGAGCAAGTCTCCACTGAACATCAAAAATGTGTATTTCCTCTCATCAGGCATACGTTTCAGTTCAATTGCACATGATAACGATCAATTTTCATGAAGGCAAAGGAAGGAAACACCCTTCTCCTAAGCCCGTCGCTAGCGAAGTGCCGACACATACAGTCGCGCCCACATGCCCACGTAACAAAGGCGCACTGAGACGCAACAAAGACATTAGCATAAGAATAACTGAACATTTGCAACTAAATAAGAATAACAAGCGTAAAGTTACGAACGTCCCGTCACACACTCTTTGCCAGGAACCGCCTGAAAACTGAACATGCATTATCTTTTGAACGGTTTAAATCTGCTATAAAAGGATTGTTATTGGAACAAAGCCTTACGTAAGAGTAACTTTTGACTAACCATGAAAGCTTCTCACAAATAGGTCCCCTTTTAGTCGAGCAGGCAAAAAGGCCACGTTTATTTAGTTCTACCGTCTACTGACAATGTGCATGTAGTGTTCTTATTTTCCAGTGACACTACCCTGTCGCAAAATAATCGCCAAGTACGGCACGATATCCCCCGGCTCATTCTTAATAACACGTTCTTGCATTCAACTTGTTTTCATGATGAGTGCTGCTGCCTCCACTCAGCAGCAGAGACGGTGATACTCCCATAGACCCTTCATACGTCGGAAGCTTTTCGGCGAATCGTGTTTCACGTTTCTAATAAGTACCTTTTGCGCAAAGAGGGACATCGTAAGAGGCCGTCGATTCTTCAATTCCTTCCAACTCGAACAAATTCTCCGGTAATCGATTTTTTTCGCCGAGAAGTCCCTTCGTTCAGTTGCCCAAATCGGCAACACGCAATTTTACACTGCACGCGCGAGGACAGTTGAGGATAATGCACCGTGAAGCTAATTCACTCGCAAGCGTTTCGTCATCGACCCATAATACGTGTTTTGAATCCTTGTCGATCGTGAAAATCCCATGATCCTCAAAATATAAAAACACGTGTAATCGAGTGCCACTTTTGAGAATTCTTATTTTTGTTTTGAACCCAAATTTCTAGTTGCAGGAATTTCGTGAATACATAGGCGGATTTATAGGGGGGCCGTCCCCGCCCCTTGGCTGGTGTAAGGAAAAATAAACAGCAGCAATTGCGTAAACAAACGAGAGCACCAATTTGGAATGGCAGCGGGGGAGGGGGGCAGGGCACAGCTGAATTGTATTTTTTAGTCTTCCGATATAATTTGGCAACACCAGGTCCAAATCGCCAGCCCCCGCAACTTTTGGGCCGCCTGTGCATACAATCGGGCTTTGCCCAAGTCTCCGAGGCAACATCTTGCCCCTCCCTTATGGTATCCTAGATCCTCCATTGTAATGAAATATATTTTCATCACTTTCACGTAATGCTTATAGCAAAATAATATTTTTAAAAATATTTTATTTCTCCGCTGTTTGAGAGAGAGAGAGAGTGCTGCTCGTGCTAATCCGTTACCTAGGCTAAGAAGGAATTAGCCAATATTCAAAAGCCGGAAAGAATTAACATCGAATACCAAAGCCTGAGAACGAACGATAAACCTTTCGATGTAGGTAAAGTTTGCTCAAGCACTTATGACTATTTGTAGACATAAATGCAGGAAGCAGAAATGAAAAACAAATACGCAATTAAAAAAAACAATCCCAAAGGTAATGGCAACTTGGTCGGTTTATTCTGCAGTGCAGTCTTTTATATTGTTTCTAATTGGTCTTGAATTCGATCGGTGACGACAGGAATTACCGATCGCTTGGGTGGCGGTGACATTATAAATCTTTGTTCCAGGGCGAGTGCTGCGATGATCGTGAAAGGCGTCCCTCCGTTCACTGGAGTGACTACGAGTTCCAGAATGCAGCTCAGAGAAAATTTAAATACCACCCGTTTTTGGAGAATGGCTATGAAAAAAGGGACCTGTTTGTGGAGAGGTTTTATGAAAAAGTCGTCTTTTCGTGAAGTTTTGTCTAGAAAACACCTCGCTTTTATAAGGCGTTAATTTTCTATTTCTATACTTTTCCTTGATTCCTTGACCACTGATGACCTAGTATGTGGTACCAAACACATTTTTGTCGTACACTGATTTAACGTAGTAAGCCGGATACCAAGGGGTTTAAACGATAGGTTACCGAGTTCAACATTTGCGAACTCAGATTTGGAGTCGTGCCAGCAAAAACTTTGATTTTTCCTGCTAAAAGGATAAAGACACATGATGACGTTTGGTAGTGTGAGTCATCGGAATTTAACGTTTTTTTGTTATGTTGCAGTTTTGTTCAAACGAATTTCTTAATGTGTCATAATACACTTCGTTTACTGCCTTCTTTGAGACAATATTATGTGGCATTTAAATTGATTTTTAAGATGTTGTTTGTTTATCTGCTATTTGTGTGTTTTATTGCGGAAAGGTGTTCACACTAACAAGACAAGTCAATTCAAACTTAGGTTGATCTCAAAAAGTATTATATTTTTCATTGGTGATCAAAGATGTCATTGACTTTCAGGATGACCCACTTCGGATGCTGACATCAATTCAGTACCTGGAGAAATTCACCAAGGTGGGAAACACCCATCATCGAAATCCATAGTGGTTGTGCAGACAGTAAGTGATTGCTAAGAGCTTCAAAGAATCTTTTACTTCTGAATTATCCCCGAATCACGAATGTATTGTGGTTGGCTGTGCTCATAGATGTCATTGTTTACTCCTACTGTATATGTTGCTTCCTCCTAAATATGAAGTGGGCCTTTATTTGAATGTGTGAACTTGTGAACAAACATTATGTTTTGAAAAATCTTTTTGTACATGTTTCCCAATGATGAAGAATGACTTAATAAAGCATTGAATATTGAGTGGTCATTTGCCCAATACTGGTCGCTTAATTTTCTAGAAACTGTTGTGAGCTATTGTCGAGGGCAAGGTATGTGACTATATTCCTGGGATAAGGCATGCATGCCCATACCCAAATTAAAGCACCTGCACCTATAAGCAAAAGCTTGAGCAAAAATCAAAGAAAAAATACACTATATTGTTTCAGGACATCCCTGATGATGAGATCAGCAAACAGCTAACAACAATGGCAAACGATGCTCCAAAGATAATTTGTTTGTGCAAGCAGATGACGTCACAGACTTATTCATTGTGTGCGACAGAGTGCACACAAAGGTTGACAAGGGTGGTCTTCTTGCTGCTGTTTTTTTTTTTGCCTATAGGCTGCTACATATTTGACTTGGCATACCCTAGAGTGTTTTCCAGCATTCTGGGACTCTTCCAGAAGTTTATAATGGAGGAGCCCTATAAAGAGAAATCAAGTAAGGGTTTTAAAGTTGTGTGCCGCGATCTGATGAAAGAACTTACTGGTTGTTAAAACAGAAGTATCTCTTGGGTGTGTCTTCATGTGTCATGAGGTGATAATGATGCACACTTCTCAGCAATTGATAGGTTAATCAATAAGTGTTGAATAAGTGGGAATTTGAGATCCATCTTTAATTAGTTCATGCCTACTAGGATGAACAAAAATAAAGAGCTTGCTCTTAATAGACAGACTTCTTTTATGTTTAGTTCACACTGTAGTTGCCTGGCACCCTAATGACTCTGACATGCGTGTTTAACTGGTTTGTTGTGAAAAAGTAATTGCTTATGAGCATGGGCAAAATTCACCACCATTAGAACACCTAATGTTCAGAAAATCTGGTTGAATACCAAAATAGTGTTCTTTAAGTGTAGCATGCGTCGCACGTGTCACACGCGTTCTGCTGTGAACACTGTGTGGCGCACGTGTTATATTTTGAACACTGTGTTAAATATGTGTTCTGTTTTGAACACTATTTTGCGTTCTGCAATGCGTTCCAACTTGAACAGTAACAGTTGCAAAAAATTGGAACACGTGGTGTGCTGCGCTTTTAGAACACTCTGACTGTGTTCACAAAGAGTAACATTTTTGTGTTCTATTTTGTGTTCTTAAGTAGAACACATAGCTTTAAAGTGTACAACTTAACCAATTCATCTTATTAGCTTATCTCGCGGCCTTGTGTTATAGGTCTATGGATCGTACGTAGCCTTCGTCTGGACCTGCGAATTCTTCTCAATTCTAAATTGTGTAAGAAACAATTAGGCGACAAGGATTTTGCAACAGTAAGTGGCCAAAGTCAAAAGTTGGTTTTTGACTGAAAGCGCGAGTTATCAGTTGTATTCCGCCGGTGCATGTGAATTGCTTATACTTGACAAAATTGGATTTGGTATAATTGACTTGGCATTGGGAAGGATTTTTGCTTTTGTTGTCAGAATGAAACGTCCACTGAATAACGCATATAGGCCTACTCGAACAGATGCTGGTTGATGGTGGTCATCTTGTTACCTTCCGTTCGCTCCTTAGTACTTCTTTCTCTAAATGTGGCGTTCCGTTAACTACTAGGTTAACTAATTTCTTCATTTGTGGAGAGAACTGGTTATATGCAAATAATGTCTAGGTTTTCCTTTGTGCTTAGTGAGTAAGTAATGGATGTTGTTAGCAATGTAACCACGATTCTAGTGCACGAGCACTGAACTCAGTCGTGGTCGGGCACAGGACTTGCTTTCATTTTCAATTTCAGGACGGAGAGCGCTCCGTGGCATGTAAGTTTTTAGATAACCTGAATATGCCGTCACTGGGGTAATTTTGAAGACATTACGAAAGATAACATTGACCTGGAGAAACCTAGATATTAGTTATAGCTTGTCTTGGTGCGCGAAGAACTCTCCTGTGAATTAAACCACGTGCCACTGAAAACTTGAATGAAGTTCTGAAGGAAGATCGAAAAGCACAATAAGTGTCCAATCGTTAGCTTTTCGGGTTTCTGTCGTAGGGCCTGCATGGACAAACAACAATGCAGAGCAATACCCGTGTTTGCCTTTAATTCTCAAGTGGGCTTGCGCAAAACAACTGTCTAATAGAGAACAGTCCTTGAATTATCAACAACTGGTATCTGTTATTTAGTTGTCACTTGACGTATTATCATCCTAGTTCCCACCTATACTGAGATCTTTGCGCGTGCTCATGTACTTAGGCTGGTCAATCAAATTCGCGGAAAGTGCACTCATCGATAAGCGTTAGTTCAGAGACGACTGTTAACTGACACGTCCCGGGAATCACACCGTCTGAATTACTCTAGCAACAACACGGAGATAAAGGCCCCGTCACCCATGCGCACGCTCTCCCACATCAAAACACAATTTCCGAATCTGTACCAGTGTATCGACCTCTCAAATGTATTTCTCCAATAAAAATAAGGAAAATCATTATAATTCCGAGCGTATATTCACTTGTTTTACAAGTGAGTATAGAGGCAATTGAAACCACAGAAAGACCATGAGCGAATGATAAAAGACTACAAAAGGGAGGGTCGGGCGGGAAAAATAAGGACGGCGGATTAGGAATTACTGAAGTACAGGGAAGGACTCAATATGTATCAAGTGCCTGTAGAAACAGTGAGGTCGATACAGGGTGATTACGAGAAAATTGAAATGCCTGGGGACTGAGAAGGACAGACTGTCTGGCCGAATGCGGATGCGAAGTGCCCTCCAGCCTCACTCCTGAGGGCACGTAAAGCTGTTGTTCGCCCTCTTTAAGGAGCCATAGAACCTACAGACTAAATCTGCAGTATTGAGAGTGGTTCTCTGCCACTGAAACAGAATTCAACCTGCTCACCAGGTATTTTTAGGGTTTTTTAGTAAAGATTTTTATTTTTGTTGGTGTCAATACATTTTTAGTTTCAAAGAAAACGATCTGTCAACTGGTTGCTGCTTCGTCGAGACAAAGAACGACTGTCCTTATGTGGTATGGCAAGACATAGACGTAGCACATTTTCCTTATATAGAAAGTGTGACCTTTGACCGCGAGCGACTTAAAGCAACTGAATGTGAGCGCATGCGCGCATTTATCATAAGTGGGAGGGAGATTAGAAACTCTGTGGTAACCAGAGTTTTTCCTTCGCTCGTATTTTAAAATTCGTGAAATTTGTTATTTCCCAGGAATTTCTTCACAGGGGAAAGTGAACCCTTCTCTACCTTACGTAATATTCCTTACCACGATAGGATTCGATTTTATGTTATCAACAAGAACATCGGAACCATGTTATTGACGAAAATGCTTCAGAGTTTATTGAGGTTGGCCAGTACTGAAATTGCAGATTCCAAAATAGCGCACTTGACATATTGCCTGTGACTTGAGTTAGTAATGGAAATAGACTCCAATGGTGAGGAAAAATATGAAGTGAATGTTATGAGGTTATGAGAGCAAATGCCCCGGCGACAATTTTTGTCGATGTCGACAACTTATATTGGGAACTCTCACATAACTTGTCACTCCAGGGGGTACATCTTTTATGTCGCTACAATGTAACGATATGAGTTGTCGCCCCCCTGTATGTATCCGCTTTCCGTAATTCAGAGCTGGCGGGTTTGAACTGGGATGCCCTTGAGTCAGTTGTTTTTCTACCGTTGACGTGACAATATATTATGCTTTTAAATTATCGGTGAATAGCTGTTGTGCAGTCGTGTATATTATAAAGTTTCAGGAAAAATTTCTGTCGTGCATCAACTGAAAAAAAGTCTCTCTCTCTTTCACTCTCTCTTTCCCTCTCCCTCTCCCTCTCCCTCTCCCTTTCCCTCTCTCTCTCTTCTTTGCTTTAAAGGAGTAATTTCATACGTTACAAGTTACCAGTCGAAACTTGAATATCGTATCAATCAGTCAAACGGCGTCAAGCTGGTACATGAAGTTGGTGTCGTATTACTTTCTCTTGGGTTGGCCTAACTCCAAAAAAAGGAAAATTTGTTACGTGAAGACTGCTTATAATAAACAAAAAATAATTTATCGCAACTTTGTCGCCACTCTTGCTCAGAAACTTAGCCATGTTCCAGGTTTAATAAAGTCTTTAAAATAAATATCTGAACGACCCAGTACTATCTGCATTGGTGCACCCTAATTCACCACAGGCCAAAGTTGACATAAATCATTAAGTATTTACATTATTTATGTTCCGTTTTTGTTTACCACTTCCACTCATTGTCAGCGCAAGCACGTGAANGACATAGACGTAGCACATTTTCCTTATATAGAAAGTGTGACCTTTGACCGCGAGCGACTTAAAGCAACTGAATGTGAGCGCATGCGCGCATTTATCATAAGTGGGAGGGAGATTAGAAACTCTGTGGTAACCAGAGTTTTTCCTTCGCTCTTATTTTAAAATTCGTGAAATTTGTTATTTCCCAGGAATTTCTTCACAGGGGAAAGTGAACCCCTCTCTACCTTACGTAATATTCCTTACCACGATAGGATTCGATTTTATGTTATCAACAAGAACATCGGAACCATGTTATTTAATGCTTCAGAGTTTATTGAGGATGGCCAGTACTGAAATTGCAGATTCCAAAATAGCGCACTTGACATATTGCCTGTGACTTTAGTTAGTAATGGAAATAGACTCCAATGGTGAGAAAAAATATGAAGTGAATGTTATGAGGTTATGAGAGCAAATGCCCCGGCGACAATTTTTGTCGATGTCGACAACTTATATTGGGAACTCTCACATAACTCTCGCCACTCTTGCTCAGAAACTTAGCCATGTTCCAGGTTTAATAAAGTTTTTAAAATAAATATCTGAACGACCCAGTACTATCTGCATTGGTGCACCCTAATTCACCACAGGCCAAAGTTGACATAAATCATTAAGTATTTACATTATTTATGTTCCGTTTTTGTTTACCACTTCCACTCATTGTCAGCGCAAGCACGTGAAGCTCAACTTTGTAGGCTCGTGAAAATTCTGAGCAAAACCCCAACGGAACAAAATATGATATATCTAGATACCCACAGCTTTTAAAATTTCAACCCCATTTTTATTTCCGTGGATCCAGTGTGAAATGAAAAATGCTATCACTTGCTATGGGCTTGAGTATCCACTTTTCCTGGTCACTTGGGTATAACATTGGTCTGGATGTGTTTTATTTTCACGGGTTAACCTGCCATCTTACGATTTGCGGCTTGAGTGATAAATTTTCGACATCCAGGTCACCTGTTTTCTGAAAATATAGATATTTGCGATCTCGTTTTCAGTGATTGGTTTCATTCTGCATTGGATGACTGGTTCCCCACAATCCACTGCAATGTGACGTAGTTGTGTATATGCAAAAGAGGTCCATTACAAGAAGAGTTCAATTTATTAATATATACAAATGAATGTTACAATTGACATGTTGTAGGAATATATATATATACAATTATTTCACAAACCACCGGCATTTGCACACTTCTATCATGAAACTCACGGTCAATAAAAACAGACGGCATATTTAAGACGTTTCATTGGATAGCACTACATTGTGCATCTGTTCAGGCATACAACTTTCCTTCAAAGATTCTGGAAACGTACATTCACATGGTTCGGTTCAAGTTTCGCCTTGTCTCATTCTTTGCAAAGAAGCTTATTACTCATCACTGAGAGATACGCCTAGTTTAACAGAAATTTGATAGTAAGCACAGTGACGTCATACACACAAATTGGTATTGGCATTACAAGGATGTAAAACTTTTTTACAAAGTATTTCCTCTTCCTGTGGAAATGTTCATGTGAATCGGTAAGTTTAGTACATGTATATATACCTGAAAACGTACAGTTAAGATTAATAATTAATCTACAGTACGAGTTACCCTATGAAAAATTCATGCGCGCACCCGCGCACACCCAGCCTTTAATATGGGGGTTCGAATTCCTCACATTGTGGATATGATATTTTGCTAACAAAAGAACGGTCGGACTAAAACAAAAAAAAAACGGGAGCACCACAGTGAAGTGCGTGTTTGCGCTTATTTGGTGGACTTTTGTCCCATTTTCACGGACTTTTTGTCTCTGTGGGGCGGACCTTTTCGCCCAATTCGCCAAATGGGGGGCTCATTCGAGCCCCCCGAGCTCCCCCCCCCCTGGGTGCGCGCAAGAAATTACTGTATGTCACATCTACAATATAGTTTCGTGGTGAAATCTTGCTAACTAGCAAAACCTCAATATAACTGGTAAAATATAAAAACACGATTTCTCACCAATTTCATATATGGGTTTCTGAAACGGATTACTTGAACGTTAAGTACAAAGAAACGTCTATACTTTTTATTTCCTTTGCGTGGCACAAAATATCATTGTATACTATGCCAAAGAACGCAGCTCGGCTCAAACCCAGTTATCACGCTGTCAAGACATAACGTCCGCAGGTAGTTCTACACTGCATGGGCTGAAGCATTGATGAATGCTGTTTTGGTAGCTTGCTAGCTTATCAACGAAGATAATTTCCGTCAAAGTGTCGGATATTTAAACCTGCTATCAATAGTCCACGAGGAAGTGAAAACTTCCTCCAGAAACAATGTCATGCAGACTCGGTGTTCAGAGCCAATCTAGTCTATATATCGGTTTTACAGATTCGATAGAAAACTGTAAACTTTGACATATTTCTGACAAAAAATAAGATTTTACTAAATCAATTATCATACTGTCACTAAGGCCAATAGTGTCAGAGAAATATAGTTCGAATTTGTAAATACGGATTGACAATCTGTAATGACGGATTCAGCAATCCATTATTACATGTACGGATTACCAAAATGTAACTACGTAATAACAGATTCAAATTCATGCTTTTGGCAATAATAGGCTTTGTTTATTGCTGGTTTCAGAGGCTCTAAATTATTTTTTGCAGCATTGCCTCTATTCAGATTAAACTTGTAGTGTCAGTGCAGTGTGAAATTGAAAGTGTAATTTCAACCAGTATGTTAGTTTAAAATACAACATAGTAATACATGATTACTGGTTGGATCATCAGTCCGTTGTGAAACACAGCCGCATGTAGCGCTGTTAAACGCTCTCTGTGATATCTCCCAGAATGCCGTACAATTTTTTGAGTAACCAACCCATTAGCATATCAGTTTAAAGTACAAAGTAGCAATGTAAAATCGATAGAATATAGCCATGGGGTAGACAACCAGGTTGATATGGATCCAATTTATGCCAAACACGGTCAACTGAATTGGAAATAGGGCCGCCGATTCAAATTCGCAGAAACTGTCTAGGGCCCATTTGACAAAATTAAACACAGACAGGAAGGCCACGCAGTTGTATAGCTTCCGTTTCTGAGTTTCGTTAAGGTTCTTTCGAAAATTTCGACCGGAGGCTTTCATTGCGAACCAGTTTTGATAGAAAACCTGAAGCATGTTGAAAAGGTACATGACGATCAACACCACGCTCAATGACGTCGGGTGTTGAAATTTATCTTGATCAAGTTTGCGTTCATTTGCCAGTAGGGTGACTGCTGGAATAATGCCAAAGATATGTACAAGCCACGCACCGGCACCGGAAATGCTCAAAGAAAAGTCCTCGCCTGAAAACCCCTTCGGATTTTTCTCGCAAAACGTTATTCCAAAATAGCCTAAAACGCTCGTGACGACAAAGAACAGTAATTGAAAACTGTAGTTCAAATACAAAATCCAATCGTCGCTGGTGGTGACTGTTTTGGGATCATCGTTAGAACGAACAACTGCTAGTATTTCGAGCGTGGCATGTACTATAAGCAAAACAGTTAGTCCAATAAACCACCATGTAAATTTATTGGACTCGTTAGGATCGTTTGGTGGGATATAGTACTTCGTTTGTACGCTTGCATGTGATACGCTACGTTCGAGACTTGAAAGGTGGTCGCCCGCACGTGAACTAGTTTGAGTGGCGCTTTCGTTCATATTATCTGCACGCAGAAGTGGTGTGCGTTCATCTGAATTATCCGCCTACAATAACAACAGAAGTATAGTGTTAAGAAATGACTTGAATTTGTGTCAGGTATTAAGCTACCGAGACAAGAAATAATGTACAAGTTCCTAAATTCAATTAATGCTACGGTTGTTGTTTTTGGCTCAAAAATCTGCAACTCATTCCAACGACGCCATTTTGAAATTTCCTACGAGCTCCACCCTAGAATAGAATACAATTCAGATTTCGTCAAAAACTGTATTTTTTATTTTTTCTGACACAGGTAAAGTCTCATTTGCAAAAAAAAAACCCCGTGCACCATCATCTTTGAAAATCAGTGTTTGGTGTATGACGAACTAACAAACTAGCAGTTCGAGGGTGCATGTTTTGAGGTGTTGGAGCATTTTATTTTGATTTCTTTTAAAAAAGGCTAGTTTGCGTTTTTAATTGCTCTTTTTATTGCTTCAACGATTGACGGCTTTATTAATGATTTCAAACAATAACAAAAGAGCTTAGGAATTGTTTGTAGTTGAGCACGGAATAGTTAGACAAAAGCATAACAGTAAATGCAATTCAGGCTTTCTTTGTGGAACCGGGTAGTTTCGTAGCAACCTCACTGGACAGCGCGCCGTGAAGTTAGCTGGAGTCATTTTAAAGCTCGCTGTTTCGTTTTAGGTTTGAATAATTAGTAAAATCGTGTTTGGAGTTTGCTGTTAAAAAGATACATTCGATTTTTGTCGTATTTTGACACTTTGAAGTGAGCTGTCATCTCATCTGATGGGGACGTGCAAGCAAAGGACACCTAGGTCAGCTCGCAGCTACTCAGTGGGCGGTGGTCATACGTAAAGGGATGATTTAGCTATAACAGGTCGCACGACCTTTGATAAAACGATGCCCTGTAGTGCCGCTATGGTCACAGCAACCATAAATGTATAATGTACTTACGTTACTGGTTTCCGACACTACGCTTTTGACAGAATCATACAAAGGTGGAGGTATCGAAGCAAGCTCTCTCGTGCATTCCAAATCTTCTTGTTCTCTCTTTTTGTCAATCCCCATAAGATTCTCTAGTATGTGAAACAATAGGCCAATAGCAATGAATGAATATTCCATCGTAAACGGATAGAGGTAGATGCCGGGTGAACCGATGATCTGCGTCCAGTTGCTATCGGCAAGACTACAGTTGTACACTTGACTGTCATCCTGATGATGGTCATTTTCTACGAAGTCCAAACTAGATGGATAGTGACTTTTTATTTGCTGCACTTGTTGCTGAAAGCAGGACATCCAGACCAAGGCGTTGACACTCATTATTATATACACCATATACCTCGTAGAGCGAAGGTTAGTGAACGTGGCGTGATAGAAAAGTTGCAGAAAATGAATTTGAACAGCAAAGAAGGCTAATTTCACGATATGGAATAGCATTTGAGAGATCAAATGCACTCTGCAAGCACCCCAGTCGTCTTTGTCGCCGTATGAAGCCACTGCGTTTGTAAACGACAACATGTCTAAAATAATTCCACCAGCGCCAAAAACCCACAAGCCTCCGAACGACTTGATTTTTGTTAGTTTCGTTTCACTGCCGTATTGGTTGTTAAAAGTCACAAAAGTGGAGTCTATGGTCTTCATTCGAATGGCGTAGCACATGAAGACGATGCAGATGATTTGCAAAACTACCAGCATTAACAAGGCGCATGCTGGGCTAACAAAAAACTTGGAGTCGATTGTTATTTGTTCGCTAATCATCAGCGCTAGAGCAAAGCAAACAATGCTCAAGGACAGCAACAAACTGGTCTCTCGCCCATCGTGTTCGATAATTCTCGACACGAGACGCGCGAAAAATCCTCTTCCCGATCCACGTTCGTGGTCGTCGACATACGTTCCATTTTCAATCCATCTTTCTACTCTATCGACCATTTTCGGAGCTTAGCGTTCATACTACGAAGTTTAATGGAGAAACTGATATTCTTACCCTGCCGGTAATACTTTATGCTCGGACGGGATGGACTACTTAGACACGTTCAGGGAAAACGATTGGTCCGTGCTCCTACACGGTGTCAAGCTTAAGGTGCCTTCAACTCCTGATATGTCTATAATCCAAAAATAACCCAAGTAATCAATCTCTCCAGGCTCGGCCTCTACTTGATAGACAACATCCCGAATAAACGATTAAAAATTTTGACATCCGCTGTTGACAACAGGTAGGTCAAACTAGCTGTTTCCTGGTAAACGACAAGGACTTCGTTGTTTTCACAAAAGTACATCTACATATGCTTTCGACACGCGTTGTATAGTTGCGCTGAGCAGTTGCAGACGCTTTTCAGTGAGGCCAACTAATTCAAGTACGACCTTACTGTAGTAAGAGATGTGTACTGACAGAAATTTACCGTCACCGGTGAACCTTTTCCAGAAGACGATTTGTCTGTCATGGGTCATCCGCCGGGTGTTCACTGCGGCACGATTGTTGGTTTTCAGTCAATCCCGGCGGTACCTCGAATATCGCCAGATAGTGTTTGCTGGTGTTCTAATGTGGCAACTGGTCTACTGGTGGGGTTGATTTTCGTGCTTGTGATATGAAATTGGTGGTTTTAAGCACTTTAAAAAGTTCCAATACAACCGCGATCTTTGGCAGTTTTACGTCCGGTGACACTTACCGCTACCAAAATGGTCTCAGCTAGTTGCATGTACTCTACCTGACAGAAATTTGATAAGGTAATAATTTTGAAATGACTCACTTATAGTACCACAACAGTCATCATGTCGTTATCAGTAGGCCTGCGGTACAGGGCACCCCCATTGATTAGTTAGTATTCTATTTACGCATTTTGGGTTATGATTAGGTACAAAATGCATTTACTATTCATCCAGGTTTCAGCTCCTATGAATACGTCTTTCCAAAGGGTGGTTTGCGGTTTGAGTCAGAAATGTAAGGTATCCACTCCCGCACTTAGTGGGCATACGCATTTGTAGACAAAATAATGCATTTTTTGTTTTTGTGTTTCGCACATATTCATACGCATGGACCTAATCTTTCGAAACCTGATGCAAATTGGAAAGAACAACCAAGCTATATCACTTGGCTTTGCACCTGTATACTGTTGGTTGCGTAAGTTACTATCGCTTCGAGACTAAAATACATCGAAAATGTTTTATCTTTTAACAACTTAAACATTCCTTTTATCTTTCAACTGTATGCACTTTGGAACAGCAGATGTGTGCGCATGTAGACCAACACTGAGGGGCACATTTGTCCCAAGCCAGTAGCCGCTCAGTGATGCCCGGCGGGACGATTTTTTTAATGGATATACCTCTCTCTATTCAAATCCATGGCTCCCAGTAAGAAAACTAAAAAATACGAAGCATGAAATAGAAACCTTTATTTAGCTGCAACTGAATCAGTCACAATTTCTAAAAGTTTGATCGCCGGGATGCCCCCTAATGTGGATGGCCCGGGGCCGTCGCGACGTCGCCCCCACCCCCTTCTGCACGCTACTGGAGGCTTCTTGTGGCCCTTATACGGTTATAAGAATTCTGAAGTCCCTGGTAGTCTTACTTCCCCGCTCCCCCAGTTGTCATGATTCTGTCACTGACACCTGGTGGTACTACCGATAACAATTTTCACCCGCTCCCAATCCGAACTTCCGACCTAAATTACACCGCGATGGGCCCCTGTGGCTATGACGGAGTGGGGCTTATTAGTTGTGTGTGTCCCTCACTATAAAGCTGAAACAGATAGTTGAATAACCAGTCTCTGCATGTTTCTATCGATGTATCATGTAAGCGACTTGTTTCAGTAAAATCAAGGATGTGTCTCACCGTTAATTGTGATGGCGGGTCTATAGGTTACACACATAGACCTCTTAAAGGCGAAGGCAACCTTTTTCATGTCACTTTTAGCAAAAATAAGGTTCGTTGATTATCCCAGACGCATTTTTCACTTAATTACAGCTTTTCGTAATTTGATTAATTTCTCGTCCTCTACTCCGGAAGTGACGTTTTGGGAGGCAATAGTTTTGCGCCAATTTCTTTTCATTATAGTCTGGCTATGAGAGCTGTCGAGTCAGTCACTGCTCAACCTCGGTTGTGATAAATTCGGTCGTCGTTTGTCAGCCAACATGCCACGCTGTTGCTGCGTGCCGGGATGTACTCATTATCGTCTCGTACGCGCTTTGGGTACCTTGCGTCGCTTTCCGAAGGATGACACACTTCGCCGTAGCGTACTTGGCTAGCTCGTTCATGTGAAGAACGCAACGCTGATGAAGGTCCCTGCGAAACAACGCCTAAAGAAGGGTACCATACCGTCGCTGTTGATTCCCGGCAGTGCCCCGTCGCCAACCCCGAGAAGTGCGTTTTTGAAGCGAGAAGCCTCGCGAGCTGTGGCCACTATACAGTGACTGGAGGCACTTCATATACTGTCACCCTGGCCTCCGAACGTACCCCATTGCGTGCAATTACGGGAACTAGCAGTGATTCGCCCTGTGCCGTTGTCTCTAGCCCAGAGCCTGTAAGCAGCCCTGCAGCGATGTTGAGTAGTGGGAATGAATACAGGCCCAGTTCGACACCCAGTGAAGAGGACATTTCGTCATCCAATGAACAGATCAGTGAGCCTAAGTTTGATAAGTTTATTGTGGACTTGTATTGGAGCTATTTAGAAGGTGTCAGGTGTGTGGCGAGGGAGTCACACGGCGGGATGCAAGCAGTTTGGGTGCTCAGATCACCCTCCAGTGGGAGTGTGTCGCGGGACACTCGGGCAAGTGGACAGTTCTGCCTCTTTACGGGAGACGATAATGACTGACTCGTAAGCAAAAGCAAACGACGACCGAACTTATCACAACCGAGGTAGAACAATGACTGAATCAACTGCTCTCACAGTCAGACTATATGAAAAGAAATTGGCGCGAAATTCTTGCCTCCCAAAACGTCACTTCCGGAGTAGACGACGAGTAATTAATTAAATTACGAAAAGCAGTAAATAAGTGAAAAATATGTCTGGGATAATCAACGAACCTTATTTTTGCTAAAAATGACATGAAAAAAGGTTGCCTTCGCCTTTAATACTCTGGTTACACATCTTGTGGCAATGAAATGGACAACAGAGGGCTTAAAAGCAGAGCAAGACTAAGAGGGGCTTGACTAAATGCGTCCCCATGGCCTCATCTGGCATTATGCATACAAACAAGCTCACACAAACAGAACTGACGGCAAAACTGACATTTTCTTGTGGAGGCCTTAGGTGGGCACCACAAGAAGGCTAAGTAAATAAGTACAAGTAGACCTGAGTAAGAAGTGAGACGGTAATGAATTCAATGAATAAAGATGTCTATTTCGATAGAACAAAATAGTTGTCTCGTCATAGTAGCAAGAGACCTCTGCCAGGTTACTTCACTTTCCCAAATGTGAGCGACTCAATGTTGCCTTAACTTTTGTGCCGGACAAGCGCAAGCACTGATTTATAATGCTGTTATCTTCGTAACGAAGTTAGTTTTTAGCTTTGGTACACAATATTATTGAAATAAATAGAGAGATGATTTTCACACAACGCCCTGTTTGTTTTCGTCGAAATAAGTGCTGAGTTTTCAGATGTAACATAAGAAAGTGTCATTGCTGAAAGAGGAGCTCAATACAAAGATAAAACAATAGAGAACATAACATTTTTAAGATAACAAAGACACAAACCCGTCGAACAAATTGTGTCGGCTGATTTGGACTATTTCATGCAACTAGCGGCCTCTCATGTACTTTATTCTGCCGTGACCCTATTGAAAGCTTATCGGATTTCCATTGAAAAGTTGAATGTCATTTGGGGCTGGGCCTGAGAGAAGCGTCCGCACTGCTTCAAGTGTTTCGAGCGGAAGGTCGCATAAATTGGGAAGACTCTGACCGCAGTTTGTCGCGTTCCTGCACCTTAAAGTGGATATTTTTTGTAGATAATTTAATCGAAAAGCTCCTTTTGTTAAGAAATTGGCTTTGCCATAGGCATTGTCGGGGCAGAGTTATCCCCTCCCTTTGACTCGAGCACTGGAAAATTCTGCCATAACAAGAACATTTTCAGACAACGCACCGTCTAATGGAAAAACAAGGCAGCAACTTCATCGACAGCGAATTATGTAAGAGATGGATACCGAACTATTAAAGAGGCATGGAACACGAAAACTCGTAAAGACACCTTAATTGTGGCGAATCTGCTAACGTGAGGGTGACAGCATTCACATTGAATATTGCGAGAACTTCTAGAAAGATCATCAGACTAATTATTTTTGAAACACAGACGAAATATAACCTCATTTCATCCCAATACAGTTTTCAAATTCTCTAATATGCGCACATGCGCTCAAAGAAATTGGACTGGCTGTTGCTTGAAATCGCCATTGTTTAGTTTACTTCAAAAGTCAAAGGCCACATTTTCCATGGGAAACGTGGTACGTCTATGTCTTGTCATATCAAATAAGGCGACTAAAGGCTTAAATCGTCGAAGTAACGAGCAGTTGTCAGATCACTTTTATAGAAATTTGAAAATGCTTTGACATCAACAGAAGTTCAAAATGTTTACGAATAAATAGTGAAAATACCTGGCAAACAGTTTGACTTCTGCTTCAGTGGCAGGCAACCACTTTGAATAATGTAATTTAGTCTGTTTTTCGCGTTCTTTGCCACTTTAACCGGAAGTACAAAAAGAAATGGCATCCGACTGCTGAATACGTTACCACACCATTAGTTTAGACATTTGCATACATGAGACAGATTCAACAAGCAGTTGAAACGCGTCGGCGGGATTTTCAGAAAGCTTTGGTGTATCGTGCTGTAACTGTAGGTGAGTGTTTAGGTCTACCCACAGACTGGGGTATATTCTACGTGTGGGACATATATTTCTGTTCACACCAAGCTCAGTGCACGAGAAAATATAATTGTCCGACGTGTGTCGCTGTAGTGTGGGCAGAATATATTATGTCAAATTATTACGAGGTACTTTTCGATCTGCTGACTCGGATGATCATTGTAGTGCCGGTTTAAAAAAAAAACAAAAAATACTTTTAACAGTTCCAACATCATTCATGTTCAATTACAAATTGTGGGTGTGATTTTTTTTGTTCATGTGTCGTTTTTCCTAATTCTGTTGTATATGTTGTGAACATTTCCCCGCCTTTAATCGTGAGATACTACTCTCCAATGAATATCTCAAGTCTTGGGCTTTTTGTTGACAAAATCCCGCTATTCATGACTCCGCCGACCAGTTTTGAAAATAACCCACACAGTCTTATTTTTATTCAGTCCTCTATTCATAATTTATGGTATTCGGTCACCATGTCCCAAAAAGAAAATGGAAAACTAGAGCTTGAATGCTTTCACTAAGCCTTCCTTTCAGATATGATCTGATAACTGAGAAACAATAATTACCCGGTTCACAGTATTGTGACCTTGACACCGGCAGGCCGGGGGTCGGGGTCACGGCTCTATTATCACTAAAAAGTGAAGACAACTTGAAGCTCCGCCCTAGTCACTGGAATATGGCTAAAACTGGCCCAGCTGGCTTTGTACGTGACGTTGGTGAAATTTAAAAGCTTTTTCCAAATCGGTCCTTATCCTCGGGGGATGTTTACAGCACGTGTATTCTTGTTACCTCAATTAGTGGGGCCGCCGGGGTCTTCCGTCTGTCAGGTCACAGGCCCGTTCTTTTTTAAAACTGCGCAGTTCTCCTTGCCATTTTATCGTGCGAAAAAACGAATCGCCAATTAGGTCTCTTACTCTCATGAAGTCGGTCTAATAGCATTGGGATATGATTATATTTATGTTACCAACAACATAGGCGGATTTAGGGAGGGGGCCCGGCCCCCCCCCCCTTGGCTGCCGCAAAAAATAAAACAACAGTAAGAGCGTAGGGAAATGTTGAGTTTATTAATTAACCCCGGTAATTAAAATTATACGTATGAAAAAAGATTTAAATGTGTGCAGTTTTAGTGTTGCGGGGGGGCTCAAATCCAATTTCAAGTGTCAAATTCAGAACACGGCGCATTCGTAACGGAACTATGGCTAAGTATAGGCTCTCCCGCGATATCCCAGGCGACCGGCAGTGGCGCTGCGCACTACTACAACTTTTCCGTCGTCTGCTCCACTGTGCAATGAAGAAAATTTACTTCATTTTTTAAAGAAAATGGAACCTGACTGACGATGAAAAAACAGAAGCTGCTGGTAAGATGTGAATTTTAATCGAAGCCTTAGTGAATCACTCAGAAACTCTCCCCATTCGGTGCTATGCGCATCTACAATCATGGTTCACTTTGCGCAAATGCTTGCAGCCGGACAAAATGTTGGCTCCCCCCTTGTGATATCCTAGATCCGCCACTGAAAAACAACATCAAAACCAGCAAAACTGAACTTTTGAGAAGCCCCGCATGTGACTGCATGGGCCGCCGTCATGGTCGGGCCCGACACGCCGTGATCCCGCCCGGCTAATGGCGCATTCAGCAGTGTCTGAGTTGCCGGCTCATTTGGTAAAAATTCAAGTTTGGATTAGTATGGTACCGGTAATGTTTTGGACCCCAAGTCATTTCAGATGGGAATTCAATATTGACTTCCAAAGCGGCGAAATTAAAAATTGTATTGCAGTGCCGGGAGGTGGCGCAGCAATGTTCTTCGGTGATGGAGATCAGAAAACTGTTCGACAACGACAAGAGAGATAAGTGAAGAACGAGCATTGTTCGCAGACTACATCAAGAAATAAAACCCGTGTCGCAGTTTTTACAACTAACCGACTGATTGGAATACATCATCCTTGTAAGTTGCAGTTTTGAAGATATTGAGATTTTTGTTTTATACAGAACTCCTGACCTTAGCTTTGCGCCGATGTGGGTGCATGGGTAAAAAAAATGACCAAATAAAATCTGACACAAAAAGTCACAGAATCATTTAGATTAGTGTCATTAAAAACTACACTCTTCCTAAAAACTACACTCTTCCTTGAGTAAACTAAATTATTTACCGGTTTTAGAGAGAAATGGGCATTCTACAGTGCTTAAGTTGTGAAGCTATCGTATGCGCACAGGCACCTTTAGTTCAAGTAGCCCTCTACAATATTATAATATTATATTATAATTGTAGAGGGCTACTTAAAGGTGCCTGTGGTATGCGTCAGCTTTCAAGGCACAGACATTTTCTCCAGTTGAGATGCAAGCTCTGCACAGCGCACTCTTACAACTTTCGCATGTTACACGTAGGCCTGCCATAATGTCACTACTTCCCGTATTGGAATGATGATGTCATTCCAATACGGGCCAGATTCCAATACGAGTCGCAGCATCTATAATGAACACTTCTCTCTCGAGTACTGCGTCCTATGATCAAATCAAGCACAAGTTTCATAGAAACATTTCTTTTGCTTTGGCGCATCGTGTTGAAAAATCCTTTGATATCTGGACTGAAACAACCAGAGCTGGCTGCGTTTGGTGGCAATAAAATTAAAGATTTTTTCCTCATTAATTAGTCAATTGTGGCAACTCCTGCATGTGTAACACAATTTAATTGCTTCAAGGATAAAGAAAATGGCCACTAGTTCCCAGTAAAACCATGATTTCTGAGCACTCTTGATATGTTTTTGTGAACATTTTTGGACACCCTGTATTCTCATTCTGAGAGGGTCATTGGAACCAGGAAGTTAAAATTGTTTTACCTGATGAGATTGTATACATGCATGAACAATTTTTTTGAGAATTGAGACCGTGAGTTGCTGCACTAGCAACTTTGTCTGTGGGCGCATCAAGTAAATTTTTCAACAACAGTCAGTGTGGATGTATCTCATTCTACTATCTTTTCTCATCCCTGTTGAAAATGCACACATTTTAAAAGTAAAATAATGAATGATATTTTCCACCGACCAGTTTAGTGGGATCCTATTCTGTGTTTTTCCTATGTGTAATTCCATTGTGTATAGCCACGACCAAAAGTTCTAGCGTGCTTGTTTTGTATAAAATCACACTGTGTTATGAAATCTATTAAAACCAGAGTTGAAATTTTAGGCAAAGTGATTTTAGTGCTCTTAGCCAACTGGGCATTAGAACTCAAATGAATTCTCCTTGCCAGAAATTTTCAGCTTAATGTTTTGTGTTTTATGTTGACTGCCAACTCCTGGCTTTCACACATATGTAATTTATTTATTTTTGTCACTAAATTTTCTGATCACGATATTGCAGGAAATTCTTATTGTTGTTTCTGCATTTCTGCATATCTGCATTATTGTGTGAATTAAACAATCTCACCATTACTTTATGTGTAGACAGGAAGAATGTATTATCACTATCAAAAGTGCTTTTGTTCTTATGAAATAAAATCCCCATATTATCACATTCAGATTTTATATGGCATGGATGACAATAGTGAAAGTTTTGTTTTGTGGTCATGGTAAAAGAAAAAATACCAGATCACCTGCAATAATGTGTAATGTGTTACAACATTGTGTGCAGTGTTACAGCATTGTGTGCAGTGTTACAGCATTTTGTGCAGTGTTACTGCATTGTGTGCAGTGTTACAGCAATGTGTGCAGTGTTACTGCATTGTGTGCAGTGTTACAGCATTGTGGGAAGTGTTACAACATTGTGGGAAGTGTTACAGCATTGTGTGCAGCGTTACAACACTGTGTGCAGCGTTACAACATTGTGTGCAGCGTTACAACACTGTGTGCAGCGTTACAACATTGTGTGCAGCGTTACAACACTGTGTTAAACGTTTCAACATTGTGTGCAGCGTTACAACACTGTGTGCAGCGTTACAACACTGTGTGCAATGTTTCAACATTGTGTGCAGCGTTACAACACTGTGCAGCGTTACAACATTGTGTGCAGTGCTACAACATTGTGTACAGTGCTACAACATTGTGGGAAGTGTTACAAAATTGTGGAAAGTTTTACAACATTGTGTGCAGCGTTACAACATTGTGTGCAGCGTTACAACATTGTGTACAGCGTTACAACATTGTTTGCAGCGTTACAACATTGTGTCCATCGTTACAACATTGTGTTTAGCGTTACAACATTGTGTACGGTGTTACAACATTGTGTGCAGTGTTACAACATTGTGTACAGTGCTACAACATTGTGTACAGTGTTTCAACATTGTGGGAAGTGTTACAACATTGTTGGAAGTTTTACAACATTGTGTGCAGCGTTACAGCATTGTGTGCAGCGTTACAGCATTGTGTGCAGCGTTACAACAATGTGTGCAGCGTTACAACATTGTGTGCAGTCTTACAACATTGTGTGCAGTGTTACAACATTGTGTGCAGTCTTACAACATTGTGTGCAGTGTTACAACATTGTGTGAAGCCTTACAAATTGTGTGCAGCGTTACAACATTGTGTGCAGCGTTACAACATTGTGTGCAGCGTCACAACATTTTGTGCAGTGTTACACTTGAGGACATATGTTGTTGTACATATTTGTCAAACATGCATTTGTTTACCTTGTCGTCTATTGTGCATCAAAGTCTCACCAGCTTATGACGTAATTTGACCGAAAGGTGATATTATATTTTTTCATTATTTTCTTGAGAGATATGTTACACTAAAGTAAGTAATGCTTTTCCGTTTTCATGGTTACCATGGAACAATATTTTGAAAACTGGGCATAGAAAAGTGAAAAAGAGTAATAATTATTTTTGTGCAGAATTGTCACAATCTAATCTGTCATTTGTTGCCCCAGAACTAACTTTTATATGTTATTGATTATTATTAATACCTCCTAAGCAATCTCTCTGTGCATGAAAAATGGATTTATGTCTTAAATCATGATGCTTTGAATTTTACAGTCAAAGAGATGGATGTTTGTGAGGATGTGTCCTACTCAATAACAAAGCAGCTCGACTCTGATGGAGATGATGATTCTGATACTCCTGCAGATGGTGGAGATACGGATTGGGAAGCCCCGCCTCATCCTAAGTTCCTTTGGAGTGTTTCGAATGAAAATCATGCATTAGGTGACTGTGATGTTCAGCCCGTGTACCAGGTCACTGTGTGTGACATCAGCGTGGTTGAACAAGGTGTGACAGAGACACACAACTTCAATGGTGATCAGTTTTCAAATCAAGATGTTAACCCTGAAGGTCTGTGCTTCGCACAGTCAGAAGAAAGTGCTAGAGATGAGACTGAAGAGAACGGTTGCGGATGTATGAACACTGTTCTTATAAAGCAGGAACCTTTTGACACTACATATTCCATCTATGAACAGGCAGCGGAGAACTCAAATGAAAGCAATGGTCATTTTGGTGGCTGCAACCCAGGCATAGTTATAGATGTCAAGCAAGAATCGAGCAATTTGGATTTTCATGAAGCAACATTGAGATCGAGCGAAAGTGGTGGGAACATATCATGTTCAGGTGCTCATTTGAATTTTATTGTTAAAAAAGAAGGATATGATCAAGTATTTTCAGATTCTGACCAAACGTTATGTGGTTTTAATGACCTTCAGAGTGAGGAGGGAATTCATTTTACTGATACTCCTAAAAGATGTAAATTAAGTTTGGATACATCAGAACAACATGTTAGCCCAGATACGTGTGTTGGAGAGGGTTTAATGGAGATTAATTTAGAGCCCAAGCTGGAAAACTCTGAAAATTACTTATATGGAGAATCGTTAGAAAAAACGAAAACAAATAGCCAGTGTTCTGAGGCCAGTGATGGTCAAGGTTTACATAATAGTACTCTCTTATATGTTTGTGACTTCAATTGTGGCAAATCTTTCAGAAAACGCTCACAATATTCCAGGCATTTACGTTCTCACACAGCAGCGCGGCCGTACAAATGTAAGCTTTGTCCTAAAGACTTTGCCAGTCATAGCCGCTTACAGGTGCACATCAGAACTCACACTGGAGAGAGACCATTCTCATGTTCAAAGTGCGGGAAAAGTTTTGCGACAAAAGGCACGTTAAATCGGCACCGTGTCACTCACTCTGAAAAGAAGCCACAGCTGTGTACAGTGTGCAATAAGTTATTTCCCAGCGCTGATGGCAGCGGCTTGGCAACACACTGGGAGAAGGAGCACAAGGGACAGCGTCCCTATCAGTGCAACACTTGCAGCATGGAGTTCGACAACATCTCCAGTTTCATCAGCCACCATAAGATGCATGGGGACACACGTGAGAGGCTTTTTGCGTGCGACGTGTGTGCGAAAACATTCACGGACCAACGCATCCTGTCGCTTCACAAACAGCTTCACGGCAGTAGTAATGAGTACATGTGCACTGAGTGTGGTGAGAGATTCACTGAACACTCCCAGTTGTTAACTCACTACAAAACCCATATGGAAGAGAAGCCGTACAAGTGTGGCATTTGCGAGCGAGTGTTTGATACCAAGGGCCATCTCGTGTATCACCAGGCAAGTCACGGGGAGTACGCAAACAAGTGTGATCGGTGTGGGAAACAGGTGACACAAAGCATCTCTCAACACTGGCTGGAGGACCATCCCGGAGAGAAGCCCTTCCAATGCTCTGTGTGCAACCAAGAGTTTGTGAACATCAACTCCTTTATTCAGCACAGTAAACTGGCACATAAGTTCCAGTGCAAAGTATGTAAGAAGGAATTCAATACGAAAGGGATGTTAGTTCAACATCACGAGTCATCGTCTTGCGGCACACTGGATGTGAAGTCAGCCAGTTAATCATTCTTCACATTTGTATTCATTGACAGGTCCTGGAAGTGGTGGATTTTGGAGTTCTCTCTCATTAAGGAAAATCCTCGAGCCGAGTCATGGATGTCCTTACCACTCGTCAAAGAAATCGTATTTCAGTTTACCAGTTCTGGTATTGAATTTTACTACATGACTGCTTAGTTTTTTATTAAAGATTGTTTAAGTTATATTGACAGGGATATATCCCTTTAATTTGTTATCTGTCCTCTCTGTTTAAGACATGTTCAGTTGAAAACAATGTTTCGTTTACAATTAACATCTTATTAAGTTAATTGAGAGACTCTCCAATAGACCATTTGTAGGTTTCTAAACTGAACAGCGAAGTAGGATAAAATCTCCACCTTGTTGGATAACCTCACATATTAACTTAGGCTAAGTATATATCACTGCTGTGGAACACCTGCATGCAGCCTTTCAAAACCAGGGACACTAAGAGAAGTGAGACAAAATCAATCTCGCTTTTTGTCCGACTATGGTAAGGTCTTACTAGTGGCGACAGTCGCATCTTGGTATCAGGTGTCGATTTATGCAACAATTGGAAAAAGAGATTAGTTTTTGTCGGGGAAAGTTTCACGAGACACAATTGGGTACTGGCAATAGATTGAACGTTTTTGACCGTCTGACTGCGGACATCTTCAGAATGATGGTTAGGTCATATGTCATAAGCGTCATGTGACTTAGGTCAATACTCTCTGGTATTTATGATTTTGTACTATGCGCCCCAAGGCGGTAACTGTGTCTCGTGAAATTCGCCTGTAATATTTGACTCGCCAATTGGATGAGATCATTTACTAGTGAGTTTTTAATTGGTGTGTTGTAACACAGCAGGCTGTCGTGAAATGTCGTTTTTATTTAGTATTGTTTTTGACTTAAAAGAGTTGGCACAATGTACATGCCAAAACATTTTTTTTCTGATTCTCATGACAACTCCAATACTACTGTCAGATATCTATAGTTTTATACAGAGTTGTGTAAGGAAATGTAATGATACTTATGTTTAAATGGGCATATCTTTGTGTATGGTAGGCTACATTACAAAAATCTCATGTTCAGTTTCAACTACAGACGGAAAGAGCTTTTTGAATGCAGATATCGATTGTTAACTATTGTTAGCTATTCCCAGCAGTCTTTTGGCAAGCATCTCAATCGTTGGTGCTCATTTTTGTCCAGTATTACAAAATACTGCTACAAGTTTTTGTTCAGCATTACAAACACCAATACACCAGCTAATTATCTACCTCATGTCATCGAGTTGCTGATTGAAGTCATGGCTAATCTGGCAATTGTTCTGGTTCACACGCAAGTGAACCTGGATCAGTCTTCGTAGTAGTGCCTTAGTTTGGAATTAGCAGGTTTTGTTTCTTGTCAGGTAGCATGGAATGGGACATGAAGTGAACGTTTCTTTTTTTTACAGGAATGATTTAATGTGCCAAAATATTTTAATTTCTCTCTTCTGGCTATTCCATGACTTATCAGTCTGTTCAGAGTTCTGTGCGGAGCTGTGTATTAGGATAATGTCTGATGATAGTCATGTGTCACGGCAATCATTGTGTTTGCTTAGCTACAAGAACTGAATTTTTTTGTTTTTGTTGTTATTACTGTATGAAATGACATTTAGTCCAAGTATTTATTATACTAAGGGCACAATGTATCTGCTGTTATTTGTGTACAAGTTTCAACTACAAATATCTAGGTTGATGTTATACCAAATAGTTCTTTAATAACAATTAATTTCAAATGGAAGAGAACTAGTGACTTCAGATTGCGTTTGATGACTTGACAAAAATCCCAATTCGCCACAGCTTTGCAAGTAGTAACCACACATCTTGGCACATGCGAGTAAACGCACAAAAAAGGATCAACATATTATGCGAAATATGAGTGTAAAATCAGCGTCAAGTGGACATCTTGTTTTTGCTCAACACGAGCCAAGATCCACCAGGGCAGCACGAAGGTGTTTTTGTCGACCTCCATTTTCATTTGGTGACCTGGGATTTCTGTCAAGTTGCATGTGGCGAGTTGGTGTCTTGCTAAGCATTATCCCCTATCAATTCTATTGAAAGATTACAAGTACTAACACTCATATTCTCAAAGCCTGGACATTCAGTTCTGAAAAGTTTAGCCTCTTATTCACTTTAAGGGAATCCAAAGTATCTATTAAACCAGCCTCATATAAAAAAGTTACGATTTGGGGCACTTACTGCTACCGGGATTTTCCATAGATAAGCCCGTGGGTGTGTATTCGGAGAATGAAAAATTTCAGGCATTTTAGTGACACAAAATGAAGGCCCAGATATGTATTTGAAAAAGGGAGGCGTGTAAATGGAAAGTCACAGTTTTGCTGACTGACATTTTTTACTTAAAACTTTTTAAAGTTTATGCTAATAAGTGCACAGTTAGCCAACATCTTGTTCATTTTTATAATTGTAAAATCTCCAAAAAATGAATCTGTGACAAATGTTGATACTGACTGGGCTTTTAAGAGGAAATTTTTTTGAATGAACGCCCCACTATCTGGACACTTGACACCAGAAGTTTTAACACCAAATAAATCTCCACGGGCGTTTTTTCGGCATAATTTTCTGAATAAACGCCCATGGGCATTTCATCGGGTGGGCTTATCTTTGGAAAATCCCAGTAGGAATCTGGTCTTTCTTGTTCCTTACTGTCAGATTAGAGACTAGTACGAGGCTTTTTAACAACTGACAGTTCCTTATGGTATGAGATTCATAGTGTCTTGTAAATGCATTGTCTTAATCTGGCAACTTTATTTATTTATTTATAAAATAAATGCAATATTTACAATGAGGGTAGCCCCATCAGTTCACACTGCTTTCCATGGGTCCCTAACTGTTGCATTTGTACGGTGTTACTCTAAGAGAACAAATCGGTGTGCAAGATATCTGATGTTTTGATACAAGGCGCACAGAATTTGCCAAGAATTTATTTTAACATTAACAGTACGTAGTTCAACAAATTCAGTTTCTGGTGCATCAGAATAACTCCTGTTTCGTTATCCTAATTTATTAAATACAATTTATAATCCAATACTTGATTTAGACGCAGTGGACAACTTAAAATCTTGTATCCCGAACAAAATTGAATTTGGTCAAAGTAGTGACCTCTGTTTTGCTCTCACTGGTATATTTGAATACACTAACGCCACCACCAACCTAAGTCTCCCTTCAACAGAATTTTTGTTGGTTTATTTGTACTGGGCTATCCACTCCCTGCAATACTTCAGCAGCAAAATAAAATTCATCATATGTAGACACATCGAATGAGACATGACGTAGCTTTTTTGTGGCATATGTCATCACTGCGAGAACACATAGCAAACAATGTAAGAGCGAAAGCTGTGGTATTGAATAGGGGTCTGAATATAACGTCATATAAGGATTCTCGCAGTGATGTAGATAACACTTAATAAGTCGATAAGCCTCACCGTTTATTATATTTGGCAATACATGGTGTTTGTGTGATCAGAATGATGGTCGAAACATTGTAAGAATCGCCATATTTTGTTATAAGTATTATTACGGTAAAAATTCTTCAATTTTGGACAAAAATAATATTATTGCTACAATTGCCACATTTTTAATTTCAGAGGCTTAACACAATGTTACAGTTTAAATACTCAAAAATTTACCAATTTTTTTGGTAATAACTAAGAGTTGAGGTAAATTTCAATTCACATGTTAAAAGCTACATGACGTAGTGTTGCGTGTGCCCAGCACTGTAGCAGCACTAACTAAACACAATACTGCACACTTTGATAAAGTGGTGTGTTCACAAATACATCTGGACTGCACTCACTTAAAGGCAAGTGTCTTTTGAGACCTATGTAGCGAGAAATTTTGACTTATGTGATGGAACGTATCATTTTGTTCCGTAAGTCAACATTCCGGAGCAGACGTCATATTGAGCAGTGTCCACCATGCTACTGAAACTGCGCACTAATAAAGTTACATAACTTTCAAAATTAAACAAGATCTGCATTACACTGCAGCTTGTGTTTTGTCAAACTCACAACACAGTACCTTGTTGAACACACCACAGACGTCAAAACTCGTCAACAATTAACCAATCAGGACCAGTTGCTTGACATCACCTAAGCAATGAAATTTTACAACACAATAAAATTTCAATTTTGAGCAACTCAGTCCCAGAATCTATTCCAATTAATTGTTAAGTAATTTGGAGTTGCTTTGCAACTCTTTATCTTACAAAAGATGCACAAAAATGCATCCTTGCAGCTGTCCCCAACTGAAGGCCAGTAGGAAAAGCTACATGTTAACCAAAGGATAAATTCGAAGTTTATGCAACCCAGTCCTGGCACAGAGAATTCTTCACTCAGAACTAACAGCACATACTTAACAAATTCTTAGCAATCTACAGACGGTTTCCTCATGGATTGCACAAACGTGCTAGTGAATCACAATTGTATTCAATGTAGGCATGCAAATAGTTGTGAAACAATACCGGCCATGTGCTGTCTTGTACCTCACGCTAGAGTTTTGAAAGAACCGGGTTCACGAGAAAAAGAATGCGTAAAAAACGAACTACAGTACACAAGAATGGAAACATAGGTTTTGAGAAAAAAAGTATTCACAAGATAAGAATGTTCTTAATGAAACACTCGTGCAGCCCATGAGGAGTATAGCTACTGGTACTCACTATTAGTCATTCATTGCTTTTAGCTTACTCAAGCAATGCCATTTTACACTGAGTTAAGCTCGTATCACAATCTAAACGTTAACTAGTAAAACTATGCATGAAAGCAAACTTTTACCACAGTCCTCCATCTCTTGTCAAGATTCAAGTTAACATAACACTCCAGGACCATTTTCAGGTCAATCAAGAAAAACATTCCCATTACATGACTTTAAAGTAAAAGGCCAACATAATGTCAGTTCTAAACAAAGCACCAAAAACCAAAATGAATAAAAATAAAACGTACCTCCCAGTTTCACACTACATAAAATATATCTAAAATAATGGGAATGGAAGAAGTTGAATCCCTTGAATACAGCATTCAAAATAAACATAATAAATGAACCATAAACCACCAAAATATACACTTAATTATTCCAATCACACAACAGTAAATTCAGTCAAGCCATTAAATAACACAGTACACATTGTGAGAAATGCGCATTAGTGTCCATCCAAAAGTTAGGATGAGTCATTCATCACATAGGTTTATGTTTACAGTAATAAGCATTCACAATACTCATAAGAATGGAGAACAATGCAAATGTAGGTCAAAAGGTAAACAATGAAACAGACAGAATACTTTGTCAGCGCCCCTTCTTGTCTGCGCCGGAGGGTTTTGAAGCAAGCAAGCAGTATTAGATATTAATAGTTAAAGAGAATTAGTCGCCGCCACTACAACCTACGCCATTTTATCTAAAATTTATTCACTTTTAGTACTGTGCTAGTATTACCAAACCAAACATTTACAAATTGGCTAATACTCATGCAGCATGGGAGATAATTGCCAAAGTTGAAAAACAGGATGCAAGACAACAATCTGGTTTAGAACTGTCACCATTAACAAAATTACTATTTCATAACAAAATAGATTCACAACGGCATACAGTCTTCTTTAAGACTTTAGTCTTCGAATATGTTTACAAATTTTCCCTAGCTTTCATGCTTTTTCAGCGCTCAGAGTCACTTTTACATGAAACCTACAAAATGGTGATCTATGCCACAGGAAAGAAACTGTCCACTAACCTTTTCACAAATAGACTGAGATGGCAGGTGTGTAATGAATTGTGTGACATTTCAGTTTACATTGCAACAGCGAATTTTATGGAATGTAACAGATTACAGCAACGTTAAAAGCTAGATTGACAAATTAAATGTAGTGAGTCTATAAGTCTGCGTTATGAATAGGGATCGGTTATCAATCATTTGACGCAAGCATGAGCAGACAAAGGACTGACAAGTTTTCTTTCTTGGTAATAACCTCAAAATACAATCACCAGAAGGCGCTACATCTGGGCACAGTGATGAGCAGACGATGAGTCAGAAAACTGCTTTACGTGGTCACCTGCCTGGAATGACACCATTTGGTGACTGGAAATTTCGTCTGCTGTGAAGCATGCAATTTCTCACGATCCCTTGAGCATAATGGGTTTTCTGCTACGCATAAAAAGGTCAGCGAACATACGCAGACTAACTTTGCCTCTAACTGTAAAAGTGACATCTTCAGATCTAATTCCTTGGAATATTTAGTTGTTAAGTAACTTAACATTTCCCACCATAATTATAACAAGAAGGATGATCACGTTTCTCCGCCTCACCACACTTGACACTTCTTCTCTGGGTTCATCTTGCTGCCAGTTTTACAGCCAAATGCTACAGCGAAATCCGGGTTGTTTGAGAGAGCACCTACAACTCTGTAAAAAAGAGTTCACAGTTTATTAATTGATTATAGTACAGTTACCAGACACAAGTGGAACAAGGGCTTTTTCTAATTCTTACCTTTAACTAGAGCAAGTGAAAGAATTTTGGTTCATAGTATAAGAATCAATAAATCTATTACTGGACTTACGGTACGTGGAGATGGCTACGTTGCGAGGACTTCATCAGGTTCATACTAGTTAAGTCACCAAACTTTTTGTACACCTTCGGGAGATCTAACAATCTTTAAACTGGAATATTAAGGACATGAGAACCCAAACACCAAGAGATGAATGTAGTCTGTGGCGAAGGAGAGCCTCCAAGTCAATACCAGATTTAGGGTCCCCCAAATGTTAGAACCAACATGGTAACAGCCATAGTAGTCGTGCATGCTCAGTGTAACTGGATATACGCGTTATTGGTATGGTGTAGATACAAGACACGTTACCTGACATGAGGGGGAGCATGTTCATCGGTGAGTAGAGACGTCCGGGCATAGTCAGGGGTGTAGTATGCACACCAGATCTACAATATTATAACACTCAATTACTTAATGTGTTCCTTAGACATTTACACTGACGTTCATTTACACTCATCGAAGTTACAACGTAGACTTGTTATTTTAGTGTCGGAGGAATCCAGTCAAGTTCTCTAAACTGTATCTTGACCTCATGTTGACTTGGATTGTTTGTGCTGGGTTCTCATGGTGACACAATATGACACAACAAAACAACTTCACCTATCATTTGACGGGCCAACATTTGAGTGAATAAACTTGCACTTTCTTACTTTGCTAAGGGTTTGCTGGGACTATCTGGTTTAGCCCAATACTACATCTAAAAGATCAAAAATCCAAGGTAGCCTTCAACTTAATTCTACAAGATTTCGGTCTTCGCAGACAGGATTTATTATTGTGATATTTAAAATGAGGGTGGCCTCTTCAGTGACAGCACTGCTTTCCAAGAGGGCCCTCAAGATGTTGTCAATCTGCACAGATTTAAAGTTTCCTTGTATTCTGTAGTTAACACTTAGGACGATGGTGACTGTAAGAGTCATAACAACTTTTATGACTACTTTTGACAAAGTATCAACATTTTAGCTCAGAGACTCCTCTGAGGTCTTCTTGAACAAATGTATACAATACATGGGAACCAGGGAAACATATTGTTGGAGTCAGTAGTTTGATGTATTTGCACAACAGTTTTCTAGTTTCTTTAAATTCTAACAATTGGATGCTCCCTGTAGATTACCTCCAATCAGTTTCTTTCGGATTTCGTCCAAATGAAAAAAAAATATTGCAGGGGGTCTGATAAATGTTGTACCAGACATGCGCAGGTCATGCAAGTGGGCCCAATGCACTGATCACCGGGAACCATTTTTATGCTTTAATAATATGTAGTTAAAACCGAGCTGAAAAGCTAGAAACCTGACTCAAGGGTTTAGCAGTGTGACCCAATGGGACTTGAACCCACGATCTCGAGTACAGAAGCTTGCACCCATCACACTAGGGCACACTGCCTCCCAATGAACAACGAAGAAAAGTTTTTCAGATCCTTAATTTCACCTAGAATGTATGACAGTGTGTGATACTTTATGGCAAATTATGCGGTCAGATTCAGAAAATCTCAAGATAAGTGTACACAAAGTTGACAGCTAGACAATAAGCTTATCACAAGATGGCAGTCAAAATTCAGTACTTTGAAATGCAGTTACATCGCCCTTTATCCCAGTTGGACAACATCAAAGTTTGTCGCAATGCGCAAGGGTCTATTCTTTCTTACCTGCCCAAATCCAAGAAAGAAGAGCTGACTGTCAGTCATGTTCAGTCCTGGTAGAGACACTTGCTTATGCATTCCATGTTTGGTGTTCCAGCTGCTGAAGGCTTTGTAAGCGGACTTCAAGCCCCCATTGTCAGCAATATTTTCACCAAGGGTGGTTAGGCCATTGACCTATAGCAGAAGTCAAACGCCTAGTATTCAGTATGCAAGCAACACTGTATAAAAACTGACAAGGAGGTTGTCTGACATGTTCAAAGATAATCATCTTTATCGAGTAATCTAAAAAAACTCAAAAGGGGAATCAAATTACAGTTCCTTGGTTATCTCGGAGACATTTTTTCCACGTTATTTAGTGTTGACCTGCAGGGGTGTACGAACATGCACCAAGGCCTCTACCTTGGTACTGCATTTACGTCCATACAACAAGCACGAATAAATGACTCTGACTACAAGCAATAACGAGTCGCATATTGTGTTTGCTCAATGGTAGTTAATGCAGAAACAAGGTGCGTTCTTTTTGCCATGTCATTTACATTTATCTATTCTTTTCATGAATAGCAAATAAACGCCAGGGCAAGAATAATTAATATTTGAAAAGTGTCTTTCCAAGATAACCAAATATCTCAATTTTGTCAAAAGGTACGATAATCATCTTACCCAATTTGAACATAATTATGTTGAAAATCATGCATGAAAAATCATATCAGACTATAGTGCTGTGAAATCCTTCTAAATTTTTAGTCAAGCAGATGTTCACAATTTTCATTTTAAAACTACCACAGTTCCAAAGGAGACTTTAAAGAAGACAATGTTAACAAAATCCAGAGAGTGTCCTAACCTTGTGGCCACCAAAGGTATACTGGTCGTATTGTTTCTCCATGCAGGATGTCTTCTTTTTGAATTCTTTTTCCGATTTTTCTGTCCACCAATTCCTCATATTGCCAAATTTGTCATATTTGCTACCTTAAAGATGTTTTAAATGACTTATTAGCAAAACACTACAAATTATGCACACACTGAATGTAACAGGAAAATTTAAATCAATTTTTTTAACTTACAATTATTACATTTAGCACAGGAACAGTATGTTACATTTAGCCAAGTATTCAACACCTTTTCAGGCTTTTCTCACACAGGGAAAAGGAAACAATTATAGTAACTTACTTTTTAATAAATGCCAATTACAAACTTTAACTTTTACTACTGCACTGATTAAAACAATTATAGTTGTAACAATACACTAGACACAATACTCGTCACAAGTCATGTTACTTCTCATTACAGGATCACACAAAAGTGCTGGGGTGCTCACACACAAACATGCCACCTAGAACATTAGACTGCAACACACTACATGCTGGATTATTATAAGAGTTTAGAAAATAACGCACATTGTGTCATTTGTGTTTCAGACTTGATCATCTTGCGAAAATACAACACAAGCCAAGATCTGCCCCGAGAGATATTGGTCTATAAAAGACCACACAAGAACCTATTTGGTTCAACAGTTCATTACTTTTGAAACAAGAGCAATGTGTGCTAATTAAAATTTCAACCTCACCCACCACTCTTTTCAATAGCCGACATTTTGCTAGCTTTTGCTAGTATGGCTGTGAACATACTAGCGTAACACTCGTCTTTCCGACTTTTGTTATTATGCACGGTCTCGAGCGATCTGGCTTCTTGGTGAGATTCTTGGGTCTACATAACACCCCCGGTGAAATTTCCCATAGAATGAGTACAGTTTTGGGGCTTGGTGGTCTGTCTCCACTCTAGCATATGAGTGAACAGAGAATATTGGGTGTGTGAGTTGATTCATCTTAGGCCAAATCTTGGCTGTGAGCTGATAGTGTGTTTACCGCGTGTGTCAAAGCCATGTGTGAACTCGTGTCCCGAAACCGAGCCCATAGCTCCAAAGTTATGTGCACTGTAAGCAGAATAGGTTAAATTGGGGTCAACCTCAGGGTTAAAGTTCATAGCACTGCATTGTTATTCTCTTGACCTCGTGACTCTACTCATTCCATCTAAGCAGAAATTGAGCTTTCTTGTCAGTGACTGATTTCTGACAGTAAT
Source organism: Phoronis australis (assembly GCA_002633005.1). Classification (NCBI taxonomy): domain Eukaryota; kingdom Metazoa; phylum Phoronida; family Phoronidae; genus Phoronis; species Phoronis australis. Next base: position 97,459 of record NMRA01000639.1, on the reverse strand, counting down.
GCAGCCTGAAGCTAAGTCATTTTGTGAACAGAACTTGTTTCACATTCAGTCTCCATTAGCAATAGAGTATCATGAACTCCTCAAAAATGAGGCAATCTGGTCAGATTTTTCACCATTGATACTAAGCTATGATTCGTATGAGTATTTCATCATTTCACGCTGTCTGTTATTTCTCTCATCGCCTGTACTACTTTTGGGACAAATATTTAATCAATTCTTGCTCAATGATGTCAATTGCACACTATTCCTTTTCGGTTATAACCTTTATGGAATGCCAAAATTGATTCGAAGCACAGCTGTACTGTAAACCCAACCAATGTTTGAGTCACATAGTGAGCAGCAGGGCTTAGCAAACCACAATCCACCTTCATCTTCTGAATCATGACTCAAGTTAAGCCAGTTGGGATCATGATTGTAAAAGCAAACTTTTTTATTTTCAGCTGATCTAAAAAAAGTTGACCTTGTCCTCAATTGACTAATAATAAACCAGAAGTCAGAGTTATTCACAAGACTATAATGCCAACAGAGGCTGGATGCAAGATAAATACAGGACACCCCAGAATTTATTAGAGAAATTGTTAGAACTTTAATGTCATGACAACTGAACGCAAGCAAATTACGTCACAATGACCAAGTGCAAGCGTAATTCACCAACGTGATGACTCATGACGGAGGTCATGACCCCTCACAGCAGGGAAACAGAATTTTCCATGATTTTTGAGGTACCATGTACAATTGATGGCCGGAGACTGGAACATCTGTTTGTTAGGCTTTACTAAAAATTGCTGCATTGTATTGGACAGAAAACAGTGAAAGTGAGAATAACAAGGTCAAGGTCATGAGAACAAAGGTGCAATGATGTCGCCTTCCTTCAAAAAAATGGTCTCAAATCGTTCCTTACTCAATGCAAATGATTTCTGGGATTGGGAAAAACTGAACAGTGCTGGAGACTATGTTCACTCATATAACAACCAGAAGAGTTAAGTCAACTCATTGAGCTTTGAGTCTCAAGCAATACCCAACCAGTCGACTCTTCCCAAACCCAGAAATCCCTTCTAATCAGAGAAAGGAACAAATTTGTAACGGTAGGTAACACCATCAGTTATTTTAGTGAAAGAAGGCAGGTTAACATATAAAAGAAGCATTATTACAAAGTGTATTTAGTAAGAGTGGTGGTGACAACGAATTATCAGCAAGCAATATTGGCTTAAGTAACACAAATAACCAGCATTGTGCGGGTAGGTACTACCAACGGGAACACTCTGTGTGACCATCCCATTAAATAGCGGCCATTTTGCAAGTCTACACTAACACAGTCTGCCAACTGGCCCCAAACTAGGAGGATATTATGTAGTGTGAATAAGGAAGATCTTCAGAAAAATGACTTTTCTAAACGCACGGCATGTTCTATGAACGGTCAACAGCAAGCATTCTGACAACACTCACATTCATAAATGCCAGTATCCGAGACAACATCTATTTTGTTTGCAAGAAGAGGTGAGCACGGGAAGTAAAAATCGACTAATTCAAGAGCATAAAAATCTCGAGGAAATCAATGTGCTCTGTTCTATAAAATGTTTTCAATTTGAATTTTCGGGCACAAGGTATAATTTCTGAACTCAAAATCAATCTAACCTGAAGTTAATTTTTGTCGGTTTCCTTTCCACTTTTTTAATTGCTGATAAGTCTGTGACAGAGTTCGTGTACGAATGTGTAATCCTAACTCACACTTGATGACACAAGTCTGAACACCTGAGTTACAACTCAAGTTTGTAACTCGAACCTATGGGTCACGAAGTGCAAACTTCAGACTGGAAACTCACATCTGTAAATCACGACATACTTAAGCAAAGAATAACAATTACCTTGAGTTCATACTGAAATATTGCAGAACCGAAAATGTTGAAAATATTTTCGAGTTTGAGTTCGGAGATTAGACCTGGTGATGGAAAAACTTCAGACATGTATTTTCCTGTTTCACACAAAGTCCAAAAATCACTGTCTACCAAATTCACTTGCTGGAGCAAGACCACAGTTTGATTAGTTATAATGAAATTAGTTAGCTAGTATTTAGTTGTACGGATCAAGCGTGAAGCATTCCACATCGTGTTATTGTATGGTGCACGGTTAGGAAGGTGACGGTGCCCATCAATCTAACCTCGATTATCAAACCCATGGGTCAGCTCATGGCCAGCGATGGACCCCATAGCGCCATATATGTGGGCCCTAGAATCAACAATACAGTCATATTGGTGCGACAATAATCGACATAGCAGGATTGACAATACCCAATAATGACGAGTCAGTTTATCCTCTTTTCACATATTACAAGCAGTAAAACTTAAATTCATAATGTATTAATTGAATGCTTAGTAAAATCATTACGTGGGGAAGTCTGGGCTGTAGAACGGCTTCTGCAGGATGCCCGCTGGGAAGACGATCTCGTTATATTCTGCGTTGTAGTACGCGTTCACTGTGGACGGCATCATGTGCCACCTGGTGAGACAAAGAACATGCTGGTGAAATGTTTAAATGGGACGCCTGGTGATCACGATCATAAAAATAGTTATTTGTACATCAAAAGACCTCACTGATCGAGTTTGAGCAACTCGACCAGTTCCCTAACCTTAACAACGGCTGCTATCTTCAAATAAACCATCAGGTGATGTCATCATTCTTCGGATATTAACTTGGGTATTCAGTTATCAAATTGCCTAACATAAACACGCTTGGGCAACAATTTTGAAATTTTTAAATCTTCACTTTGAAAATTTTGTTGAAAACACGACTAAACTTTTTGTTTGAAAGCTTGATACCGATTCGCTAATCAAGCTTTCAAGCAAAAAGTTTAGTCGTGTTTTCAAGGAAGTTTGTGTTAACTAAGGGCTCCTACTGAACTATACTGATTTTGTAAATTTGTAAACACCATATTTGAATACCTTGAGAAAAGTACATATGGTTAATAGGTTTTTGGATTTTGAAAATTGGACAAGAAATGTGACTTTCACAACTTAAAACTAGAAAGTAGTTAATTAATTCTGCTAGTCACGTAACATAATGAGGAAATTGCCAAGGGTCATAAACCAGCAGTTGGAAATTGAGGAAAGCAAAACGTCATCGTACAATTCTGGGCATGACGGAACTAGAGGAAATTAGAAACAGCAGGACAATGGCAATGATGACGAAGCAGGCTTAGATGATGATGACAACGAAGACGATGATGACAGGGATGGTGACAATTGTGATGACAAATCATAGAATGAAACAAAATTTAATAAAAACCTCGAGCATTCAAATGATTCACTATGCCTAAATTTCTAATCCATAAAGTTTCTTGAATAACTTAAGAATGCAACAGCAATCTTGTAGCTGTACAACTGTCATCTCAAAACATCAATTTGAACAGGAAAAAGTAGAGAAGTTCAACTAAAATTTTGTAATAAGCAGGATATGCAATTACATGGAGGAGGAACTACCGCATGAAAGTTTTGTGGTTTGAAGTTATGATGACATCTTTGATATCACACCAGGAACGTAAATGCTAAAATTGTCATTTTTGAGTTTTCAACTGCAAAGTATGTCATAAATACGGTAATCTCAATTTCATCAATTACCCTTTGGTCACAAGTACACTGCCAGGAATTAAAATTATCTTAATTTTATACTTTTATTGAAAATCTTTAACATTTTGTGTGCCGAAAGCAGAATTACCAAAATGAGATTGACGTTACCGCCGGTGAATTGCTTAAGTTATCGATCGTTTTCAGCAACTTACTCTTTCCTGTCTGGTACCTTGCCTCTTTTCATTAACATTTTGTTGTGGAAGAAAATCTTTGCCTGAATAGCATTCTCAAACTGCTGGTCACTTGTCACTGAGATCTGGAAACGGAGTAATTTTGGTTGTTAGACAAAGACAAGACAGCAACGGCAGCAGTAACAGTACCTAGCTTCATCAAAACACATTAAATATACGCGAAATCTACAGTAGAACATAAGCATGCATCCATGAAAATTACTGAAATTCTAAGCAGACTTAAAATAGGTAACGTATTCGCCCTAATAACTGCCCATGCTCCTATAAGCGCCCCCCACGCGTTTTCAGACTTTGCTAAAAAAAGCGCCAAGCCCATGAAAGTGTACGTGCGAAAAATGCCTTACCTACAGTCCTAAAATTCTACAGTAACATCTTCAATTTATCAATAATATCAATCCTGAAAAAAATCATTGTGCGCAGAATTTGTAGACCACGAGCCTCGCCACTATGTTGGTATTTCACCGTGCCCCAAAACGAACACAAAAGTTTTGCTGATCTTGCGAGTGTCCCACTATGGTCTGGCCTTTCAGAACAGAAGGAGTGTACTTGTCAACAGGATTGTATTGTAGATATTTCCCGCTTTCAATTGGAATCCAAATTTCTTTGTACACGTGAAAACCGCGAATCAAAGACTAATAAAAAAGCTTTATAGCTAGTGTTAAAAGCACGTGGCCAGGAAGCGCGCGCTACATAAATGTACCTGTCATCAATGACATTAGTCGGAAACTATCCATTCATGAAACGGGTAGCATTCAAAAATGAGAAGGCATTGTCATCCCATTACTAGGAACTTAATTTCATGAAATTCTGTCAAGGAACTCCGAAACGTAAAATAAAATTGCCACTAGGGGCACAACAATAATCCTCTCCATCCAAAAGCCATTGTTATCTCCAACTTTAACGAAGATCCTCGCAGGTTTTATAGAGATGAGCAGCAGGTGCCAGAGGCTTGGAAAAGATGACGGCAATATGCGACCACATACGTTGGTGTATAAACAAGCACCCATATCAGTCATTAAGCTACAGGAACAACACAACAACCTTGTCATAATACTTGTCCAGTGCAGCTGGATCAAGTATCCAATCAGGGTATCCTATCATCTTCATGACGGCCCTTGCTTTCTCAGCTGCCACTTTGCGTGTTTTGTCATCCATCCACTTGACGCCAGGCAGATCCTGAATGAAAGCTTGTCTCACATTTTCTATAATTTCAGCAGCCTGAAAGAAAATTATTTCACAGGTAGAAGCATACATTTTTACTTTTCTTGAGAAAGTCACATACATACCTCACAGGACGGGAACATGTTTGTCTTTCAAGTAAAATGCAGGATAAACAACAGCAAAAATGGAGAATAAAATAAAGACTCGTTTTTCTGGTCACACGAGTACGAGGGCAAGACGAACATTCAGCACTTCATGTAAGCCATGATCACTGTTGCAATGTGAAGCAGACTGCCACAAAAGTGCGTCACTGTAGCAAAAACACCATCGTTCACATTTGAACACTGCCTTGGAGTCGCAAGAGAAATTCTCACTGTTGTTCGCTTGCAAACTCTCGACAATTTTCAATATCAAAGTTATCAACATTGAATTGAAAGCAACAATTTTTTTTGAAAAGTACACAAACTGTGATGCAGTACTTATTCAAGTAAATGTATTAAGTATTAGTGGAACACATGTAAAATACATGACTTGTTTACATGCAACAACGTGTCTGAAAACATCCGGGTGTCAACTTGTAGTAAAAGATTTTCCAGGCTGTGATACTCACAAACTTAACTTCATGAATAATACTGAAAATTGGGTTTAGCATTTTGTAATCATAGCTTATGATATGCTGCCAAGCAGAGAGTTAAATAATAAATAACAACTTCTAGTCTACAGGCTGGGTCTCCAAACAAGACACTTTTGCACCGAGACGTTCAACAGATCTAAGTCTAAAATCATCTCACACGGTTTCTTACCAAGTTAATAAGTGAATTCCAAACCTTTGAAGAACTGCCAATATCTTAATACCAAAGATTGACGTAAATAATTTTGGTCAGAATTGGTAACGATTTAAAAGTAACGAGGCTGTCAATCAGATGTGTAAAAGTCCAAACACCAAATGGATTTTTCCTCTGGGTGTGCTTGTGTGTGTGTGCATGTGTGTGTGTGTGTGTCCGCGCACATGTGCATGTGTGTGCGCGCATGTGCATGTGTGTGTGCATGTGTGTGTGCATGTGTGTGTGTGTGTACTTTGTGTTTAGTAGCTTTAAAAGCAGAGGAAGCACTACAATTTTTAAAACCATGATCAGACTATAATTCTTACCCGATTTTTGCTTTCTTGACTGAATTTCTCCTGAACGTAAAGAGCACCAGTAGCGAATCCAAAGACATCGTCAATCCTTTTCACACATATCTCCCAGCGTGGCGGAAGACTAGAGACGCCCATGGTGGCCTTCTTTAATATTAACACTGCCTCCATGAAAGCCTCGGGTAGATATGGCAATACACTGAACACAGCGTGTGTCATCATATAGTTGGCAAGCACCCTGCAAACCACATTCTACGTGTCGCTCAGCATGAATACGCTTCAAGATGCCTAACTATACCAAACTGGCATAAATTACCTCAAATTACAAGCAAATGTTTGAAGCCTGTTTCACTAAGATATCGGAGCTTTACAGCCATCTTTTCACACCGAGTCTAAACAGAGGACTTATCTTTTGTTCACACAAAAGTAGAACAGAAAATGACAAAAAAATCGAATTCGATTTCGAGTAAAAGGGCCTTAGAGAAAAACGGCTGAATGTGAAAGCTGCGATTCAGAATGTGACCTCCACTAGCATGATCATTAGGAGACATAGAGCAGACTGGTGCAAGTTTTGACATACCCTCATACCCACCCTGGGCTTGGAGAGGTTAGGTAGGTACTAGGTAAGTAGTTATTGTAGTGTTACTTCTTCCCACAAATACAAACTCAAGAAAAGATTCACTATTAGCTCACACCTGAGTCCTACCATAACATTAGAAGTTGCACTAGCTGTGAGCTTAGGATGTGTTTCCGTGACATTGTCTGAAAGTTGAGTGCCGTACAAACCTTTTATCTACAGTACGGAGCACCTCAGCTAATGCTGTGAAATATGTTGGCGTGGGCACTAACAAGTCCTCTGTTGGTGGAATGCTGGTGTGGAATACTTTATCAAAATACTTCTTTATGTTTATCTGAAATCAAAGTCGATTTTAAAAGCTACGGGTCAACATTTAAAGAAACAGAATACAACTCTTCATAGTGTTTTGTTTTTAAGAAAGACCTCAATCAAAAGAATTTTGTGTTTCGCAGCGTATAGTTCAGACAATCATACCATTGTCACTTGACAACTCAGTGTTAGAATGTACCAAGCTTAATCAACACTTTTCAAAATTTTATTATACTATAAACAGACAATTCCAAAAAAAACACCCACATCCACGTGTTATGAGAAGGACCTGTGTTACATTGAATTTATATGTTTTCTAAAATTTTCCCATTTTCCAGAAAAGTTGTCCAACTCAAAGTTGTTACATTTTTGCAGCATAGTATTAGTGAACACCATGAAGTTGTGAATAAAGTACCTTTTTGTAACATCTCTCCCTGTATATAACTTTGCTGGTAACACCATAATAAAATATTAAATAGAAAATCTTGAGTCTCGTAAAGTCCACGGATAACAACTAGTAAATTGTGAGAAAAAATAATACGGAATTTTGGATGTGGCAATTTTGAAGTAGTCTTTTGATCTCCTTCCAAAAATTCCCTAGTATGTAACTGCATTCCCAGAAAAGGTACATTTTTCTGAAACTTTATCACAAAAGGAACATAAATTGGAGTCACAAACTAGATTTTGACTAATGAGGTATTTGACGCAGCAATCCTGTGCATAAGTCTAAACTGGAACCACCTGATGTTGGGGTCCTTTGTAATGAACATAATTATTTTCTTCCAGTCTAAACTGTATCCGAAGTTGAACTCCATTTCCCATTTACACCCTGGCCGTAAGAGATTACCCGTTGCATATTTGGACCCACACTTATCTTAAAATCCTAGAAGAGTCCCAGCGCGCATCATCACAAGAGCAAACATAGGAGGCATTTTAGATTCTTTCAATACAGCAATGCAAAGCAAACTGGAAGCCCATATTCCCTCCCTCTGGAAACCCCTATTCATAAACGAATAAAAGAAATTTTACAACATTCATAATACGCTGTACTAAATCATCACATCAATATTGGAGCATAAAACACTATTAATCTTGTTAAATGCCATATGTTGGTCAGATCACAAGACCTTTAATCATTTCAAGTCTGAAAATATGTGAGGTCCACGCTTTTGGCCAGGAGTCTATTTGGATTTCTGTGATCAACACGCGGTCAGTAGACATACAGCATCCATACGGAATGCAGAAAGTCCCAGGATCGCACCCCAGTTGGGATAGCACTCATCCAAATTGAAATGATTGTGGATCACATGATGCGACCGATGGGTGCCATGTGTACTAAACTTACTGTGCTGTTCATCAACTTCGTCACATCAGCGACAGTCATTTTATGATATGTGGCCACAGCGTCTTGAAGTTTAGCTTTGGGAACAAATATCTGAAGGAAACAAGAACTCGCTGAATGAAGACAAAACATAATGTCATAAACATTAATTCAAATAAGATAATACAGATTTTGGAACTTCTACACTCAGGGTATCAAAATTTAAAGTGGTTTAAAGAACACAAAACAGTATGAATGAATTATTAGTGTAAAGTCACTCCTCTTAATTCCATTGTTCAGGTTGTCGTTTGCGTTCAGCTAAACTAATTTTAAGAAATTTCACATTCAACGCAGCTGTAAACCCAACTTCCATGACAAAAGCTAACTTTTCATTTAAATTTCCATCTCTACCGCTTCTTTAATTAAATTTGAGGTCATATCAGGGCTTTGATAGACAAGTCTCTGCAAGTAGGCCTGTCACCGCATGTCATTCTTTGCACCATGCATGATTTCCAGCAATACTAATCTGGCAGTTCTTTCCAAACTAAAAAAATCATTTCTCATCCGAGAAAGGGACAAATTGAAACCAATTTTATAGCAAAATAAATCAAAAGTTTGCTTTCTGGACAGAATGCGAGTACATAGCTACTTTAAGTAACCACGTTTTCTTCTATTGGTTTTGAAATTTCTCACCATAACTGTGTATTCCACCAGTGGCAAATGAATTGTGAGGCTCCATATCAGATAAAAACATTACGTAATTGTTATATGCTGGTAGATTGCTATTGTGTAGGAAAACCCAGACATGCATTCGGAAATTATCAGCTCAGGTATATTTATACTGTAAGCAGCATGTAATTAGAGACCAAGATAGTTAATACCCTCATAGGTAGGAGTTCATGGCTGAAAATGTACTTTAGTTTCAGTTTTAATGTCCATTTCTTATGAAATTGTGTAAAGTTTTAGGATTCAACCACACTTTTCCCAAATGTACACGCTGGGCATAAATGCAGTAAATCTTTTCTTAAACCCGCTCGCTGAGCATATCCAAAAATGAGCCTGTCTGCAGTAAACTCCAATATGAAAAAATCAAACGTGCGTACAGACGCCAGTTTCTTCTCAAAGTCCCAAATCTGCTCGGCCTTCTGAATGACATCTGTGACATTTGTTGCCCCTAGCAACGTGGCCAGCCTGGTGAGAAAGCCAACGAAAGCTGTGTGGTACTTCTCAGAGTTTGAATTATTGTACTCCCGCGTATCACCCAAGGTCAGACCATTCTGTTCCATCTGGAAAGGAAATAACGTCACTAAATAACGCACACATAGGTACCAGCGGTTATTTCATCAAGATTTGTTACGGCAAAAAATCTTCAAGCTTTTCCAAAGTTAACAACATCGCAACAAATTCTGACAAGCTTGTCCTGTGTTGTTTAGTGGCAGACGTGCAATAGTTATAACGCTAATCACACGAAAACTTGTTGAGAAATTTGGCAAAAATTCCACTTTCCTGGCATATGTCGTAGGTTGAAAAACTTTGATCACATTATGCAAAACTATTTAAAACGAAGGTAACCAGTTGACCTTGAATAACTACAGATTACTGAGGGTGCATCTAATAACGCTAGTATCTTTTGAGTTTGACCAGATCATCTAAAACTGAGCAAGTACTATGACAGACCTCATAAGGAGTTTGCTGTAGTATGGTACTTCTCCTAACCTCTTATTTCACACAAAAAAATAAAAGTCAAAATTGCAATACATCCATTTTTAAAAGGCTGATTATAACAAATAATTTGAAAATTTACCAAAAATTATTTGCATGACATCGTACACAATACAAACCATGCTTAGCAATAGACTATAACTTCCTTCATCTTCAAAATAGAATTTCACTTGTCAGCCATAATGCTTGCTACATAAGAGAACTACCTTAAGCTTGTGACCTTATTGGCATAACTAGCAAAATGGTCACCACTGATCTGATTGGACGACAGTGCATAAACAGCCACAATACTTACTCATTTCACAGCATTGGTCAAGTTTTCTGGCAGCAAGTCTCAACAGTGACAACTTACTGATCACGATTCTTGACTTCCGTTATGTAATACGGATCCGTGTTTAATTAAAGCGGCCATAAACATGCATTATTTCAAAGAAATCAACTTTTGATCGATGAAATTGGCATCAACTTGTTCCTTACTCAGATTACTGCGATTTAATTGGTTTTATAACCAAGAAGTGACATTTCTTAATTCTTTGAGACCATACCTGGCATATACAACAACGCGCCGTGACCAGTGAACTTGAAGAGCCTGGTCTCGAGCAGTAACGAACTGTTAGGTCTTTCATGCCCAGGAATCACACTTCTTTTGACTAAATAACAAGAGATCTTTAGCAAGGAGGTGGATTTTTGACCCACTTCACCATGGTGCTAACCTGCGCACTGGGAATTTATCACAGGCTCGAAAGACACCATGTTGGTTTTCCGCATACAGAGCTATAGACCTTGAGCGATGCTTTGAAACAACACGACCATTTTGGTCCCACTTTTCTGATCACTTTGGAAACCCACAAGTGATCTATTGGAAACCAATTTCATGATGTCGCATAGCTTAAACTAAAAGCCATTTTTATGGAAAATTGGTTTATGGCTGCTTTAAAGTCTATCACACAATGGTGTTCTACTCAGACCCCTATTCAATACAACTGTTATTGCCCTTTTGTTTTTGTGCCAAGATCTCGCGGTGACACAACATGGCATGAAAAGGCAGCTTCACCAATCATTTGCCGGGCTTACATTTGCGTTTTCTTATTTTACTAAGGCTTTTCTAGGACTACCTGCTTAGCCCAATACATCTAAAATAATAAATTCTGTTGAAGTTAGGCTTTAAATGGTTACAATGCAATGACACTGGGAAGAGGACTTACAAACAAAATGCTCTGAGAGCTGTTTTTGTCATCAGTGGTAATTGCAACTTGGAATAGTGGATAAACACCATAACTGTTCATCTTCACCAACACATCAATAAAGTTCCACGTTTTCTCATTCCAATGGCCAGAATCTGGGTTATCCGTCAAGGTCCATGAGTAGAGATCTTTGATGAACTGAAACAAAAAAGACCAGTTAAGGTTGCTATGAACCTGCAAATAAACAAGGACTCAAAATCTGCTTACATTCAAATAAGATGGATTTCTGGTTTGGTGGATAAAGAGTGCGACTATCTATATCAATAAAGATAAGCCCCGTTCTTGGGTCATATTCGGGCGGGCGCCCCTATATAAACTCTATGTAACAAAGGGGCTCCATCCCATGGTTGTTTTCGGCTGGGGACCCTGTATTAATATAGGAAGCTTCCTTAATGGCCAAAGTTGAGTTTTTTTAAGGTAGTGCTGAATACGGCATTGTATTACACAGGGCACTGAATGATCAACTGTTTAATTAATTCAGAAAATCAAGTCTTAATGTTGCAGATAATATCAAGTGTTATGAAAACACTAATTAGAAAATTGAGCAGTTTTCAAATACGAATGTCACATTTACTGACACTCATAGGAAGGAAAACTTGCAGATTCAATAGACAGTCAACAGAGTGAGAACTATGCAAATGAAATATATGTAACACGAATGCACACATAATAGAAAACCACACGAAGTTTGATCACTTCACATTTTCTACTGACATTTTACATTAAATTTCAATTGGGAAAATTGAAGCTTTGGTCTTAACTTTACATTATCAGCCCGTTATACAGATGATTCATTGAAAATTGTCATTACGCTGACTTTGACTAATTATGCATGTAACTACCAAATGGCGCGCATCATTTTCATGCAGCTGGTTGGTAGTTCATACCATGTGACAGCAGTCGGCCAATAAGCAGACACGATAGATGAGAATCAAGTACAAGTATGCGATGCCGGGAATTATGCATGCACAATTAATTAGGTACCCAGAAACACCAGCTAGCACACACTTGAAATATGTCAAACCATTGTGTTGTTTAAGATAATCTCCAAAACATCGGCTGCCCTGTTAAATAACCCAAAAAAACTGCTTATGAAAGCTTGTTAAATGTAACTAAACCTCTGTGAATAACTGGCCGAGCACTTATTGACAATCCTTCGACAGCTGTTCAATATATTAATATTACATATGACTATCAACAATTGCAGAGTCAATACGGAACAAAATTACATATGATTATTTGATAAAAGTGAGCTTGCCTGAGCACAACCGCAAGCTGAAAGCTACTTTGACCGTTATGTTGACACCTATATACTTCAATGACAAGATTTGCTTTGTTTTCATTTATACTTTGTTAAAAGAAATTCAAGATCTGAAAAAAAATCAAAAGTTTATTGTGAAAAAAATTGAGCTATGACGATGTATAATTTTCTTTTGAAAAGTGAAAATTCAGGATCCAATTGAGAAGTACAACAGTGTCTTGGTGGCAGTTAGAGTGCAATGTAGACAAAATAATCCCAGAACTTATTCCACTGTTATTTTTAGTTGTGATAATTTCACTGTTCTCCCTACATGGATTCAAAGATGGTCCTCCACTGCATTTGAAATATTTTCACCATGTTTGGAAACATTGCGTCAAGTCTGAAAAGCTCTGAGCCATGTTTGAAATCTTGAAATATGTTTGAAAAGCCTGTATTTTTTGTGTTACATTTGGTACAGTTTCCATTATTTGTAGCAAAAGTAACTGGCCTTTGAAGCTTGGACATATGACAGTTTTGGCAATTATTTTTGTGTGTCATAAGTGGAGCACTACCGTAGGCCGGTGCATTTTGGTTGCTTTCAATGTTGTTTGTGTGTGTAGTACGACAAGGACAATTTCAAGGCCTGCCGACAGGGAGGACAATATTATTTTGAGTTGTATGGAGACATTGATATTAATGAAATTAATTCCACTTAAAAATATCTCGCAAAATTACTGCAATTTTGAAATACATTGGACTGAAACAACTGTCCCAAAATACAACCAAGTCGACCACCATGTTGCTGTTGTGAATTCTGAGCTTCATTTGCTGACAATACCTTCAGTACAGGAGCGTTGCCGCGGTGCTCAATGGCTGAAACATTCTGACACGCCAAGTAGTAGTCCCTGGCCTTACAAATGGCCGTCGACTTCTTCCCCTTGTACGGACACGGAGGTGACAACCTGTTGATCAGCTGGTGATGCACAGGACAGATAAGCAATTAAGAATATGAAACAATGGATTTTATTCACAAAGATAATTATTCAACTTACAGGAATGTAACAGCTGCTCAAACTTCAATGGAGGAACCGTGGTATAATTGACCAATGAATGGTAAGACAAATATCGCTAGAGCCTAATCAAATGCGACTAGGTCAAATAAATATGTCTAGCAATTTATTTAATTTCAATAGATGTGAATAAGAGGATGAGTTCTGAATGTCAGGGCTGTGTTACATAACTAGAGAAAATTTTATACACTACTGATGGTGGTAGATTGACCAGATAATGGCTGCTACATTGGAAGTATTTTCATAGCAACCAAAACCTACTTTTTGGATTAAATTCCTTACGTAAGGTCTAATTGTCATGCAACAGTTGAGTGTGATTGTTACTAACAGCAGTTTCACTTATACGCAACCAATGTCTCAGTACAGGAAAGAAATGTCACTCAAAAAAAAACTTGTACATTACACACACATACACTTTATACATACTACCATAAACTGCTGGCTTTTTCAGAGAACGCCTTAACCAAATAAATGCACACAAAATGCACAACAATGGCAGTTTTGTTACCTTGTTAAGCACTGCAATGTTTTCCTGGTAAACCTCTGAGAAGGCATTCCATTTAGGTTTGTCTGGTGGCGGTAGCGCATTCTTCTCCCAACCCCCACACGCGTAAGTATAGAAGTCATCACATGGAGGAGCAGACAGATCCATCCTCGCTAGTATCTCCCCTGCTGCCTTGATGCAAGTCGGAGTTTGACATTGCTGAAAGCAGATGCCTTACTTAAAAACAAAAATATCCATGTACGTCCCAGGTTCACAATTGGTGTGACTTTTATCTTGGAACACCCAATGTATTTCAATAGTCATATCCTGGGAGACCGCAGCACCCTCTGTGGTTGCGCCACAATACAACGCATCAGCAGAGCAATTGCCACACTTTTGTCCACTGGTGCCAAGTTAGTCATTATTTCGTATTTAGATTAGTTTTCCCCATTCTGATGCGAATAAAGTTTGACCATGTCTGCAAGACAGACAACAAAAAAATTGAAACCCTGATGCAACGCACTGTTCTGTATATAAATTGTCGGCAGCCCTACCTTTAGAAAAGTAGGTCAACCATTCAAAGTGTTTTCCTACTTCCACAAAAGAGGACAGTTTAATCCAAGATGTAGGAATTGTTTGAATGTAGCTCTCATCCTACGACAATATTTGAATTCTGACAAGTAACGAAAGTACCAGTAATATCAACACTTAAGCGGGTTTTTTTTGTACCAGGATGAAGGAGGTGGTATTTTGACATGTGAAACCATGGCTACTTAATTGTTTTAACCTGAATTTTGGAGTTCTAATTTTGGGCCCCAGAAAGTATGCACAAATCCCGACGTCTAACTAGTATTGTATACAACATAGTGAGCTTCGGCATTTAGTTTAAAGCATTCAGATTGCCTGTCACAGTTGTCTAAATTGTTTTTCATTCATGCAACTTTTGAAGGTTATGTAAAATACTAAGTGAATAGCCAGCATGCAAGCCTGCCTTCAATTCATTCTGCCTCACATGTCAATCAAGCCCAGGGGGCTTACACTCCTTTATCAGAGTTTCACTGGTAACACATTATCAGCACACGCCTTTTAAGAAATATCTCCAATGGCTATGAACCCGGCTTCTGTAAAAAAGTTGGTTTTGATCTAGGCAATTTACTAGAATTTAAAATTTTTCTCGGCTTGTTTGTTAGTAGGGATAGAATTTCTGACTGGCAGATCATAATTGCTAGAGACCAGTCACAGTGCAAGGAATGAACAATTTGGTACAAGCCAATTTTTTTAGCCTGGTCCGAAAGATTAATAAACTAATGGGACAAGCCAAATTTTTCAGCCTGGTCTGAAAGATTAATAAAATGTTATTTCTCCTTAAGCCCAGAAATCACGTGTACGGTAAAATCTGACCAATTTAGGACAAAATATGGCAAACAAATGAGATTTTATTTCTCAATTTTTCCATAAAAGATGTACCACCATATTTAGCTTTTCCGTGTTCAACTAGTTCTGCACTACAGTTACCACCAGACAATATTCTGAAAAATAGTGGACATTCATAATAATGTTAGAATCCCTTGAAAAAATGATGAAAGAAGCAGTTTTGACAATCTTTTTGGCCAAAATTTATGAAATTTTATCGTAACATGTTTCATAATGGTAGGTTAACTAAATCGAGCAACTTTCGGAAGAACATCATTTCATAGCACCTTAAAAACATGACTGAGGGCAGAAGAAAATTTAAAAAAATTTTAAACATGTTCCTGTGTCACAGTTATCAACGGAATTACCTTGTAGACTCTGTCCACCCTGATGTGCGTCACAATGATGACGATGACGAGAGCGATGATGATTAAGAGACAGACAGCAACGACCGCCCACAGCTGTCTCTCGCTACGACCATGAGACTTGGAACGGTGTTCTGCAACACAATAGAACAACCATGTGGAATGCGGCAGAAGCCGAATTAAAGATACTCTCGCCATAGCTGGATATCTTCATTAATCATTCTTGTGAATAGATACAGAAATAAATTAGTTTCTTGAAATAAACTTGTGTTTAGTGAAATTTCCGCATCACGCAGACTTCAGCTGCCTACTCTGTCTGCAGCTACGATGGAGCTTTCATGATGCTCCATCAGTGTTCAGAGAAACCGGATAAAGTCCGTGTTATGCGACATAGGGAAAAACGAATGTTTGGGCAATTATTTTTCTCCCAAGTTGAAGAACTTTCATGGCAAACAATCAAAAGTCATTTAGAAAAACAATGCTTCAATTAAGCTCTAATTTCTAATCCTTCACAAATAACACCATTGTCATTCTGAAGGTGGCAGGTCAAAAAACGCCGAGACGCCCCTTTAAATATTCTTTACACCATGCACACAAATTTTTAACAGTTATAGAAGGAAGTAAATGTAAACTAATTTGGTTCTTTGTGTTTTCACAAATATTGTTCACAAAATCAAAAGCGCACCATAAATATGAAAAATAATACAATTGTCTATTTTATGAACAGGGAAAGACATCATATTCACAAAGGATTGTGGGATAGCGGTCATCCTGCGCAAGGCCACCAGAGAGGGTAGGTACGATATGTCAAAACATCACTTCATTTTCTTAGTATTTCAAGTGGCCAGATGTTCATTTTATGATAGGTAGGAGTTAACAAGCAATATTTATCGAAAATCAACTGTCGGCTTACCAAGCAAACAATCGCCTGGTAAACTTTTTCTGTATTCTGGATCAGGCAGATGCGTGTCTCAGAAATCTGAGCTCTGGGATGCACACGCATGGATTTTCGCTATCCGCAAAAAGGTCAAAGGAAGGTACATATATCCTCCCATGAATAATATACATTGTACTTCAGGAGGAGGCAACACCATCTCTTTAAGGCATTTTGGCCAACTTGGCGAAAATTTTAATAAAGCAATTCAAAAAATCTTCCAACGGGAACTGCAAACAGTCAGCAAATTCCACGATACAAACATTGCGTGTCTGACTAGCTGAACTGCAGCTGTACTTGTTTTATTACACGTTTCAACCATCATTGTTGCAGTCAACAGCCACTATTTGCCCAATAGGTCTGGGATTGAATGGGTGCAGACATCAGGACAGAAAAGCAATAGAACGCATTTTGCTTGGACTGGTTGATCTAGTCAGAACTGCATCACGCTTCAGGGTTGAGGAAGTGGTATTCAATAATTTTTATTAATTTCATTTTTACAGATGTATACAAGTTGACAAAATACAATAAGTAAA
The DNA here is from genome assembly GCA_002633005.1 of Phoronis australis. NCBI lineage: Eukaryota > Metazoa > Phoronida > Phoronidae > Phoronis > Phoronis australis. The sequence goes on along the minus strand of NMRA01000639.1, from coordinate 80,134 downwards.
ATATGCCAAATAATGACAAAAAATTCTTTCAAAGGGAACTTTGCTGTGTTATTTCCTGAAATAAATTACTACCCCTGCACAATCATGTCAGTTGGTTGTGAGCTTTGTAATCCAGCCCTATCCCTTCAAGATGATATGGTTAGCAGTCATATATCGAGTTATTATTTGATATCTCGAGAGACAAGCCAACAGATAACTATAATACAATATACGGAAAAATCTTTCTCATTTCGGACGAAATCAAAATTGACATTTTTTCATTTTGCACCGTCTTCAAACATTGTTGAAAAAGCCGACAATTTTTAAGACACAATTTACTGGTTGCTATGGTAAAGAACTCGAGAAGCATTGAGTACTACAGTAATCTTTCATGGAAAATGTGAAAATATCAATTCACCATTGTCGACCATATTGCGTCCTAAATTCAGATAAGATTTTATGATAAATCTTGGCACGTAAAGAATAACAACAAGAGATCACATTTCACAACATAAAGAATGATGAAACACCATTACCAAGTCACTGCTTTTGTTCATTGAGCACTGAGGATCATATAAAAAATGCCCAAATCATGATGATCTAAAATTTACATTGTTCTTCAATATTCGTGACATAGGATGACCCGCGTGAATGCACAGGGTCAGGTTACCAGTAACCGATTTTATGCCAGATCACGAACATTACAAACATCTGGCATTGGCAGTCACTAAGATGTTGTATTGGGGGGGGGGCAACTACAATTTTCAAAGGAAAATGTTTACACAAAATGTCCATGTAAGCCCAGTAAAAATGGTCAGCAGACGACTTTTTGGTCGCTCCTCCCTAAATCCACCTATGCATGGATTCAGTTTGACAGTAGGTAAAATCTCATCAATTTAGGACAGAACATGGTCGACCAATGAAATTTTATTTCCTCGTTTATTCTTAAAAGATACATTAGCATAACATTAATGTCTTTTGTACCGCTGTTACCCTGTGTGTACATTGCTGAAGAAGTGAAACTAAATTACATTTCTGAAATAGTTGACGGGTGCAACGTCATACATGAAATGTCTGACGCAAGCCCAGAATCACATTTCACAAAACAGACCACAGTCTCTGTAATGAAGCACAAGATATGGTGAAATGGAGTCACACGTGGACACACACGTGCTAATTATGATGATGATAGTGATAGCAAACAGTAACACTCATAATTATACATTTAATAGCAATAATTGCCGACATTGAAAACATGAAGCATCTGCACCAGCGAATCTAAGCCTGTGGCAGTGCATTTTTGGTCGTGCCTCTAAAATGGCATAGAAAGGGCAAAAACAAACAGCCAAGCAGCTTTGGCACAACAACGCGTGTACGTGAATACCGAACGTCAAAAGTAGGATATTCTTATGAAGTTGCTGGAGGTGGCACTGAGCTTCAAAAATTGGCACAGTTGGCAGCTATGAAACTTATAAATACACCATAAAGTACAATTAAATATTGAGAATTTTACACTTTGTTCTATGCTCAACGAGTAAAAACATCCCATAATTTAGGACAGGATAGCACTCCTGTGTAATATTGAAATTTTCTCAACTGTTGAGATTTCAGAGAGTGCTGGTGCAGTTATATTTAATACGAGCATGTGCTTGAGAAATTATAAACTGTACACCTACCATTTATGAAAGAGGACACAAAAGGGAACCAATTTACAGAAAGCTGTCTAACAAAAAGTTCTTCCTTCATTGGCCCAAAGCACAACTACCGGTAATACGAGACTGTAAATTGTCAGGTGTGCAAAAAAACTAAACAATAAATTATGTCGCTTCAAGCATTATCCTATTTTGATAACATCCCTTTTGTAGACATCATTTCAATAAACTAAACCAACCCATTCATATTGATAAGGCATTCAACAGGAAAAAATGCCTTCATTAAAAATATGCCGAGAGCACGTGAATGAACTCATAAAAATCATTTATGCCCGCATCCTTAAGTTAAAGCTCCAAGAACCAATCACAAGAAAGAAGACAAAATTTCATAAAAAATTTAGAAAAAATTCTGCCAGGGATGTGAGCCACATCCTCAAAATTTCAACAAGTAACCCACACAGAATGTCTTTAGTCAAAGACATCAGTACTTAGATCAAAGCTTAAACTGTGGAAAGGAAAGGAAGTCTGGTTGTTCTGATAATAAGCCCACTACTCCCAACTAAGGTTGAATGGTATTTGCATGTAACACAAGCTATAGACTATCAGTTTGACAATGAAATACCAAATGTAGTTTTACATAAAAAAATGCCATACACTTTTCTTATTGAACACCAGATAAGACGTTTGACAAAAAGAAAATGCTTTCCTAATCAAACAGCTGCAAATTGTGGTGCTGTTTCAGTTAAAATACTAAAATTTAAATCAATTAAACTGATATCAACAAACGATAGAGAACAACTGGTTAACCTTTGTAAACACATTTCCTCAGTTTTACAACTTTTCAGTAACCCATTATGCACTCAAATCTCTAGATGTTGTTTTTGTACAATGGGTCTATGGCATGTAAATTGATTGATTAAAATATCTGCTATTCTACTGTTAAGTTTCTCATAGTTATTTTCCTCCCAGTTTCCCTGGTAGCAATAACAAAAAATTTGTCAACACAAACCTGGGCAGATCTCTGTCCTTTTTTACTAGTTACATATTACATATTTACTTGACAGGGGGCTTCGAACTTATCACCAAAACAACAGGTTGATGGAATTCAGGTCTCCTCACTTTAATTAGAGTTCAACAAAAGGACAGCAAGCGTCACTGACGATTCATTTAGTAAGTTGACACAATACATTTTTGCAAGATAAGCACTCAAAGGGAAATAAAAGATGGAGACATCTTGTCAAAAATAATTCCAAACCACATGAAAACTACAATAATACAGTATACAAAGATTGCAAAATGTATCCTATTCAATATTGATTTTGGCTCAAGGCAATTTAAACCTGTTCAATAAAAACTTATTCAAATAAAAGCAGACAGTTATTTCAAATATCACTAAAATCATAGAAAAATGTTTAATTAAACGCACCCTTATCTTTTATTACTTTAAATTTTCATCTGTTTAAATTATTTAGAATCACAATACGAACATGTGTGTGCGTGTGTGTGTGTGCGTGAACAAGAATTTATAAAAAAGATGAAAAGGAAAACTATCCAAGCAAAGATAAATTTACTTTACGAAATGAAAAAAGGAAAAAAATAAGTACCCAGGAAACTAATGATGGATTATAAACGTTTTCTGTGCTTTTGAAACCACGTGACAACTTAAACACTCTTCTTAATCCTCGTTATATACCATATGGAAGAAGTAGGACCTTGTACTATATCTTGAAACATTAGTGTAAGTTCATGGTATCGAAACTCTATCCCAACTCCTAGTTTAAACTTCCCTACTAACTCTGGAAGAAACATTTTAGTTATGCATAGCAAAAGATTTTAAAAACATTAGATGACGTAGCTGAACCACACCCTAGATAGAAAACATGAGTTGCATCTCACATCAGAGGGAACACCATTCTCCACCATAGGGGACTGTTTAGTGTCGCAACATAATTAAAGTAAAACGGTCCTTGTAATTTTGTCAATGCAAATAAACTGGTAAGTTGTTTTAAATGTATTTATGCATTCAAAATAACATGTCCTCAAAAACATGAAAATGGTAAATAAATATGTAATTTAGACAGATTAAATCTTTGTCCTCCTAAATGCATCATATACATTGCCAAAATTTTAACACATAGCAAATCCCTTACTCGATACCAGGGCGGATCCAGGATTTTGAGTTGGGGGGGCCAGGGCAGAGTAATAGCCAAGATTTTGCCCGTCAGACATTTGCACCCCTGAACTGCCCAATGGAATCTGGAAGAATTTTAGGGGGGGCATGGCCCCCTTGGCCCACCTCTAAATCCACCAATGGATACATAGATTAGAATGGGTACCATCAGATAACGAAGTTATCAGCAGATAATAAATGTATAATAAAACAATTAACCATAATTTAACATCTTGACTCCATTTAAGTTTTCCTAAACTGGTGTTAGCTGGCAAGATATTCATCAAACAGGTTACCAGAACAGGAAACCTGTACAATGTAATACAAAGTGTATTACATATTTCATTCAGTTTTTGGCCATAATAGGATCAAAAACAACAATCCTGCCAAAAAGAAAATTCTAAAGTTCAAATTGATTCAAGGTTTTGGCTATTCATTAGACATCATCAGGTTATAAGCAATAAGACATCAAGTGTCGACATACGAGTCTAGTTACATCCATGAAGTGAAATGAATGAGGCAACAAGACAGGACCTTGAGTGTATCTTTCACAAAAGAAAACATAAGCCCCAGGAGCTCCAACTCAAAAGTTTTAGAAGAAACAAGACTGAGAGGATAAGACACCTTACCGTACAATACCATCAAATATGTTAACCTGAATACTGAGGCGCCTCTGCTGTTTGCAGATTTTGCAGATGTCCATATGTACATCGGAGTTTGTGTGAAAACTGAGGTATGATTGTGTGTTCAATTCGAGATTAAGGATTACAAAAAAACACTTCAATACATACACACATTTCACGGGGTTAACATCTAGGTGTTTATTTCTTCGATATTTCTTATTGCTCACTTGCCATACTTCATTACTACTGTTATGATTATTATGGAAGTTGATCACTTTTAACATACAAGTCAAAAAGGTTATGTTGTGCCTTTTCAACATATTTGACAAAGAGTTTCAAACACTTATTCTTGTCAAGCTGTACCTTCACAGCAGGTTGATAATAGATGAACCCTTTTTAGAAAATACAAGAACAATCATTAGTTTTTGCAAAAAATAAACTTGTTTGGTTACAAGTTTTTCATCTTTTTTCAATTTTTCATTAAAATGGTCAACAATAGTAGAGAACGGGCATGGAATCAACCTTTCCCATTGCAGTAGAGTTGCGCAACTCCGCAGTTAATCCACCCATTTTCAAAATAGTTTCGATAAATGTCAACATCTGGTGGTTACACTTTCTCACTAATCGAAACTCCGCAATACAGGAAGTTGTGGTGTCGATAGGAAACCGACATTTGATGACCCAATCAGTATTGTGAACTAGAATTATATAATGGCCATGTGCATATACAGACAAAAGTGATCTACACAGTTTCCCCCGCCGTGACGGATAATTCTGTTAACAGTAAAAAGATTGGTAATAACCATTGCAACTGCAAAATTTAAATGACAGAATGGTTTCCTACTTTATTAACCTTCCCGTTAAGTCCCCTTGATTCTCTGTCATGAAGGAAGACACTGACGATGACTTCAGCTTCCGCCCAGCTGTCATGACAGCAAATTCCAAGTGATTTTGTAATATACTAGTACACCTAACAACTGAATCGGGTGTAAAACATAAAAAAGTTGTAAAGCCTATGTCAATTCTTCAGTTATTATACACAAAAGTAGAGTTTCAAATGATTTTTTCTAGGACTACATTGCTCACCCTCATCTAAAGGTATCCGGTCATCTGCGTCCATGTTTTCAATTGCTTTATATCCTTCCGACGCCATTCTTACTCGGATCTTTTCATCAGGTGGCTGAACAACCGTACCTTTCTCAGACATTTTAGTCACGTCACTCCACCGCACCAAACATCTCCCTCAACTGCTGCTCCTGGTCGTAACTTCTGTCCAAATTCTAACCGCATACAACAACAGTTATCAACACTCAAACGAAGTGTACCACCTATAACTGCTGCACCATTCGGGCATTTCTCTGGTGCCAGCTGATAATGTCTCTCCCGTCCTACTGAGAACTGCCTCTACCTCTGAAGCTAAGTTATCAATTCAAAGATTAAGGACTGACAGTTCTAAGTGTCGACTACACTGCACTGCCTATCTGACTGAATGTGCAGGTTACAATAGTTCAATGCTTTGCTGAATATATGATGGTAGTCATAGGGTGGTATCTTTCATTAACATCATGTCATACTGTTATGATAAAAACCTGCCTGCCTTCACAAAAGCAATTGATATAGTCAACATACCATTATGAAATTGGTATCAGATTGTTCCTAAATCAAAACAGATGTGATTTTTAAGCTTAGAAAGAATTGATAATTCAATGAGTACATTGATCTCAAGCAATAACAGACTGTTATATTTGCACCTTAGTTTTTAGGAACAAATTGAGACCAACTTCGTAGGTGAAAGTGGTCAGTTAAAAATGTTAATGAAGTTTCTTCGAAAGAATGAATTGGTCACTTGCAGTAAACGCAAAATTGGCCCTGCTAGGTCATTTCTATTGAGAATGAAATAGTCCAAGTGGAAGCAACACAAATGAACCTCAAAAACTCTACAACTGCAAGCAACACAAGCCACCACAGAAATAAAAACAAACCACATAACCTGTTGAATAATCCCTGAATATTGGGTATCTTCACACAGTCGTCACCTATCATTACTTTGCAAACAGGAATTGAATTGATCAGACTAACGAGAAATAAAACACTGCACTATGCGAGCAAGTATGCGTGCACCTCAAACAGTGGGATGATGATAGTTTTTATAAGATCAATTTCTCATTGGCCGAATGCGGGTAGGATAATATTCTCCTTTCCAATAAATACATTTACTAATTCTAAAATAACATCCCCTATAATTTAGACTACTCACAAAACCACCACAACTCTGTATTCACAACGGTGCAGAGTTTTAAAGAGAGATGTTCACCAACTGCCAATCAACCATATGCCTGTTTCCCTCCACTCCCAGGCAGACAGGTCACCAGTGAAGCTATGCAATGGGGCTGACCTCTTTTGTCATCAAGCAGGAGTGTTGACAATAAGAAAGGTGTTTATTCAAACCAGCTCAAGCAGAAGCCTATAGGTGTTTACATAACAGGGTACCCTACATGTACCCCACTGCATTCAATGAGTCCTTTATGGAAAATATTGTGGTACAATCTGGTGGATTTCCAATAAAAAATTGTCGAAATTTGCATTTTCGTTTTTCCTGAACTTTTAACACCGTTGTCCAATAATTTTGAAAATATTGTTGCATGGTAGTAGAGTTAATAATATAGCATTGATTTGATGGCGCTTCAACTATACTGATAATGAAAAATAAATTTAAAAAAATTCACACGTGGGGCATATTGTATCCTAAATTAATGCAATTTTACTGTAACGAAGTCTTTTAAGACTAAGCCAAACCAATCCACGACCTTAAATTTTGTTTCAACATTTTTACAACTTCATGAGATTTTTTACCATTGCACTGCATTTTCAATTTGAATGTTTTTCAACAAATTCCGAATTAATTCACAAACCAGCAATTTTATTTCTCAACAGCATTCCCTGTTTCCTGCTATGTTCCTTGAAATAACTACAACAAGGATTTCAGAATATTCGTCATTTCCGAGGAACACTACCGCACATGGACCCTTTTATGAAGGTGTGAACTTCATCCAGAATCAGGTGCACACGCTTACATGCGAAAGGCCAATTAAAACTGAAGAGCATATATGATGTGAGTGAAACTTGGCTTATTCAGTACTATACGGTACATTTTCATGTGTCTTCAATTTAACACTTGTCTAGCTATCTTTTAGGAAAGCTGAAGCAAAAAACGCAAACACCTGTTTTAAGGCTGTGACTAAATAACCGAAGCTAAGAAGCATGCTCCTGTATGCAAAAAGTTGAAGAAAACATTTTCCTTTATAAAATGCATTGGGCCTAAATTCATGCATACACGGCAAGTCGGCAACCCTTGTGTGTTAGAGGATGCAATGAACAAATATGTAAAAGGCTGATTAGTTCTGAGGACATTGGCCAACAGTAAACAAGACTGCTCTGCCACCTGTTGACAGAGACATGGTAACAAGAATTTTAACAGTAAAAGATATTGTGATTTGACTCGCACACCAAGTTACAGGATCCACATTTCTGAAGTATTCAAAGCAAACCTCACAAAAAATTGGCAAACAAAAAACATGTCAGATTATAGTCATCTAGGAAACACCTAGGTTTAATGTTGCTGTTCAGCTTTGTAAATATTTTGTACTTGTTAAGACTATTTTCATAGTGAACTTTGTAAACATGTTGTATTTGATAAGGTTTCAACATTAGTGTTCTTTGTGCACATGTTCAAACACAGTGATGAACCATGTTTCACATGTTTTACACCATGTTCATCATGTTTGAAAAGCCCTGAGTCATGTTCAGCCATAACTTAAGAGTTAGAAGAGAAATGATTGGAACAGGGTTGCATAGTGTGGTGCTTATTTTTATTATTAGCAGGGACAACCATGATAATAATAATGCGTAACTAATAGAAAGGAAATGAGGATACAAAACGTGATGCGGAATTCGCACAATTTTTGAGGAAGTTAGACTCATCAACTTATCAAAGTTTAAATCAAGACGTTGCAAAAACATTACAAAAAATTTGCCAAAGTTATGTAATTTCAGTAATTCTACACTTATTTTGCACAAAATAATTGTCAAAATTGTAAGTTTTTTCCATTTTTCAAAGCATGATTACTTTGCTACAAATAATAGGAAGTTCATCAAAAGCCATTTTATGGCATCTAAATAGTAAAAACATGCTAGTAACAGACTACAATTATTCTTTGTTTTTATTTTTGATGAGAAATTTGACAAAAATAGAATTTCACGTGTGGGTCATATTGAATGCTAAATCAATCAATAACCATATTTAGACATTGTTATGAAGAAACTTAATTTAGTATTAGAAAAAACACTGCATTTTAATGAGAAGCTAGAAATTTGCCAAGTGGCGAATATAAATAATTAACTACTTCCTGTACATTGCACTCAATTTGTCATGCATGATTATTATCCACCAACGCCCCCATGCTGGCCAACAGCTTTTGTTTTCTCCCTATTTCATAGTAATGAAAACAGGACCTTTTTCATTAGTACCAGCGAGTGAATAACAAATCTGCCATTAACAAACTCAGACGATAAGGGTTGCAATCATTATTAAGATGGTTATGAAAATGATGGAGCCACCAAAAATGTTTTGTGACTTAGATTATATTAAATCACGTACTTCACATTGGTATTGTGAATATGACAAATACAACATTTCTGACATGATATTTTTTTCAATGCGGTATTTTCCATATCAATCTATCTAACACTAGATGTCAGTTGAATCTTACGAGACAATCAAAGCGAGTCTCTGAGGAAGTACGGCCATAGTGTTTGATCACCAGCTAACTAGTTATAGCACCGGTCATCGTGTTTTGGATCTAGTCAACTAGTGTTTTGAGTGAAGCCATCGCGTTTTGAAGTCCGGACAACAGTTTGATTACTGGCCATTTGGTTTTGAAGTCCAACCAATGGTTGATTCCCCGCTTATTTTTTATGTCAAATCTTGAAGGGCAGCCTATGAGTAACGTAAAAGCTAATAAATTTAGGACACAATATGGCGACCTGAAAGGAGAAATTCTAGTTTCTTATATTTTCATAAATGACACACAGTATCAGAATGACGATTTGCCATAACAAAGTACTGTACCACTGCTACAAACAGAAAATATTTTGAAAAATTGTGTGCATTCATAACAATGTTAAATCCCTTGAAAACTGAAAAAATGGACAATTTTGGCAATTCTCTGTGTCCCTCGGGTACCTAGAATATATAATGTCCAACAAAAAATATTTATATGCAAACATTTCTTACTATTTTATCTTGCTATCAATATGGCAGACAAAGCATGAGACACCCATGGACACATAACTGAGCATTATTTCTTTCAGCTCCATCTACTTCCGCCTTGCCTGCCGGTTTGCGTCCACACTGCGACTTGCACTGGGGCAAGTTAACCCAGAACAAGTTACCCTACCTCAGTAAGGTGGGCCAGTTGTCAAATAAAGGTTTACTCCTTAGATTATGAGCGCATCACTGCCTGAAAATAACCTGCACAAATCTTCTCAGAGAAAAACAGTTACGGGTATATTGCCGGAAACTTTTTTCTTTACTAAAGTGAGTTTTAAGTGCTTTTTAGAATTAGCTAAGTGTGGAGCATAACATTACGGCGTTTTCCCGTTGCTTCCAACTTGTTCGATTCCATAGCCCAACAACAAATTGGGAAGTTTACTCCTATAGCCAATATCTTACACGACTGATTAACTTCATTCTTAGGCATTCGTGGTTAGAGGGCCAGCTTTCTTTTGTTCGATAATTGCTCCAATCTAGCCTAACTGGGCTGTGCTGTTAAAAATAAAAGTTGAGTTATAACATATTTGAACATAAACCAAGTCCAATGGCATTTCTGAAATCCTTGTGAAATGGTGATCATGTTTAGTTTTTGAATTGCCAAAATCGCCTACCTGCAACCGAAGTTACGATAATCAATTCTTTCGGAATGTACCAATTCACTCTGGGTTTGACTGTGTTCACATGTGGTCTGTAATAAGCCTGGTAGATAATTGGCCTGCCTGTTGTCATTACAGACAAAAGACTGTGCTTGGCAGTTAACAAAGAAATTAGATGTTATCACAGGCTCAGAACCCCCTTCGTCTGGTAAAGTCAATGGGAAAACGCTGTCATGAGACCGAAGTTCTGTCTTGTCTGTCTCAAGTCAATTTCATGAAACAGACCCCAGGTGTAGTCTTGGTTTTGTTTGACTTCATGTGCAGTTTAATTTAGTAAGTCAGTTTTCTGTGTTTCTGTTCAAATGAGTAGAAACAATTCTTCAATGTAAACTCAAAACGTTAAACGTTTGAGAAAAGGTATCAAATACTTTGGTAGGAAAAGGCTTTTTCCATCTTCGTTTCCCAAAATATTCACATTACTTATAATCAGATGTTTCTAAACCCACTTCTTTGTTCTCAAACATGGTTAACTAATTCACTAGTAATTTGTTTAAGAATTCATAAATTACTAATAAATACAATACTATTGTCTTTATATTTTTTGTTCTTTATTTTTTGGGATTTGGCAATTCCATTGTCTTTGAGAATATTTTCACTTTCAGTTAAAGAGATGGCTACATGTGCCTCTGATGTAAATAAGTCAAATGGCTCACAAATTCCAATGTATTGAAGATTGAAATGGGTATTCTAAAAACAACAAATGTATAGTTCTGCAGATTTGACTTCTGCTGTCTGTCATTGGTCAGTCAATCTAAGGTCATACCAAGGTCACTCAACAACTTTGAACTTGTCAGTGCATACCATAAACTCTCGTTATTAAGATCATTTGTTTATGGGCGTATATTGGAATATACATGGGCGGCGCAGCACTGAAAAAAGTGGGGGCTATAGCCGCCATAGCCCCCATGGTGCGGGACCCATGAATATGTGGCCAAACAAGTTTCAGTTTAGTTAGGAAACACACCATTTGACCAAAGAGCTGTGGTTACCATAAAAACCTTTGCAACAGAGTTTTATTATTTAGTTCAATATTTTCGTGGAATTGTTTTAGCTGGTCAATAGGGCAGTCCCGGAATATACTACAACTCTCAAATCTTGCTAATTTACCCACAATGCTACAGTATCCATCAAGTATTTTTGTAGCCTCGTTGAATTCACGTCACTGGATTTCTACATATTCTTAGTTGTTGTCATATTCTCGATTGCTTTACTACAATTTTTCCAATGCCAACAAAGTATTACTACTGTGCTGAGCTGACTTTCCGACAGAAGAAAGTTGGATGAAGTTAACAAATATTCGTGGGTGCGTGATGTAAAGTTCTTCGCTTTTCTGACATAAATCAAAGACAGGAAAAACCGGAGTGGATAAAGCAAGTTTGTCGGGTTATTTTTCAGCCAAACAGAATTCCCAGATATTCAATTCCGGTACTTTTAAGCGTGTGACTTGGAATATTTCCAATACTACACACATCTACATTTCCAACATGACCTGTGAAAATGTGCGTGACATTTCACAAACCAAGTGAACAAAAACAACACGCTTTCTCACCTCCGGGACAAGGAGAGTTCTATCGCTGTGTAATCCGGGACGGCCCTATTACTTTATCAGTTGTGCTGGTGCAGACCATGACTAACCTTAGAACAAAACAGGTAGCCTTATGATGAAAGAAATGCTATGACCATGAAGTCAAATACAAGCCTATGGCCTCATATTAGATCATTTCATTTTTCACTGTTCCCAGAAAATGCATTTTTTCGCCTCCAGGTTGTAACGCCATGAGAATTTGGCAATTTAAGTCTTCATTTTATCTTCCATTTTTCTACAGGAGATTACACTTATACTCAATTCTTCAGAAAACATCTTTTTTCCATTCTCATGCAAAGTTAATTACAGCTTACGGCAAAATGAGTCACAAAAATCGTGTGAGTTGAGGCGTCATCAGCCATTTATTAACACGGCAACAGCTGATTATTTGAGTTACACAAATCATGAGACTGAATAACAACTTGTGATGGCAGTGAAGCTAGAAGAGACAAATAAACTGGCTGCCATTTGCAACATACTGAATCATGAGAATCGCACATGACAGTGACTATAACCACTTTGAGGGTGGTTTATTCAGGAGTCGCAATGCATGTAACTCAGTGCTACTATATGAGGACTTTTCTCCCTTGTTAAGATTCTATTCAAATGTGAGTACTTATCTCCCTTGCCAGTCATCATTCAAAATTGTACTTCATCATTCCTTTTTAAAATACAAATTAAATCTCACCTTTCCAGTATGTAAAATTCCACTGGTAATTTTAATTTATTTTAAGTTAACTTTTATTGATTTATTTTAATTTAACTTAATTTAATTGTGTAATATTTTCATTCCATACATTTTCAAATTAATTGTAATATTACATTGTAATTTTGTATATTTATACATCATAACTTGACCATGTGTGAGAGAAGCCTCTGGCTCAAAATGCCATCAAGTTTAAATACAGTTATCTTGTTAAAAGCATTGAACGTTAGTTAGGCTTGGCGCCATTTTTAAGTTGAAGGTTAATAACAAAAAACTTAAAATAATCCTGATGTATCCAACCACACCAACTCCGTAGCCCGAATGATCAGCTGTTAATCCTGACTCCATAGGAACTTAAAAATTTTAGGGATGCTATTTGGAAAACTTAAGGGGGATTTCAGGTAATTTGTTGAGTCGAAACTGTATTTTTATTCAAGAATTCAAGTTGCCATATCAATGATCACGAGGCAGTGATGCATCAGCATCAGTCAGCAAGTTTTTGCCCAGGGATTTCAGCACAATTTTCTGTAAAATGATAAATTGTAATTTAACAACGAAGTTTGATAGCATGCACCACAATTTTGTAGAAAGTCTGTCATACGTTACAGATACCTCACAGAGCATAAATTTGATGAATCCTAGATACCGATTTCACCTGTTTCAGAGACCGGCTTTCAACCGCCTCAGGCTACAGTAAGCGCCAGCCCCCCCACCCCCCCTCCAAAACGAATTTTTCTAAGCACCTGGATGCCTATTAGGGTGAATATGGTATTGATATTTCTTTAGAAAGAGAGAAAAACAGTACAGTAAAATCTCACCACTGGCGAACAACTGAAATTTTTTTACCACTGATGTTCAAGTTATGGACCATAGCAGTGGTGGATTTGAGGGGGCGCCAAGGGGGCAATGCCCCACCCCCCTAAAATTCTTCCAGATTCCATTTGGCAGTTCGGGGGTGCGAATGTTTGACGGGCAAAATCCTGGCTAATACTCTGTCCTGCACTCCCCCCCCAACTCAAAATCCTGGATCCGCACCTGCATAGCTACTACAAGGCAATGTTTTGAACAACTGTGCACATTCATTACAATCTAGAAGCGTTTAAAAAATGAAAATTAGCTGATTTTGAAATTCATTTTGCACAAAATTGATAAGAATTTGCCCTAGCAGTCAGTAGTATGTAATTTATCCCGCCCACTCCCTGCCGGAGTGGACATCCTTGGGGAGGCAATACGACGTCGACCATCAGGCTTCAATTCTACAAATCAGCATACACAATTAAATAAAAATAACACGCATTCTCATGAGAGTCTTAATTGCTGTCTCATTCTGCCCTCATTACCATAAATGAATTAATTACCTTGTACTGCATTTTTCGTATCCCAGTTTTGTAACACATGGTTACACAACAGGGCAATAGTCTCTGTGATAATGCGACATCACTTTTTTTCCAGACCACTACACCTAGGCGCACACAACAACAATTGGGTACAAGCAGAAGCATGTATTGCGGGCACTGAGCTGGTTCTGGTTTGTTTTGTTTTTTGAAAATCAAGTAGGTGGTGCAGTATTTTTAGTTGTTCACTTTGTTAAAACAGAAAATCGACCTGAGACAAGGAAAAATGATGCACGATTCGTTTTTTACTCAAAGCTTGGCAAATCACAAATTGCTTGCGTGCCTTTGTGCAAATTTTCAAACAAAAAACATGAGACCTTGGCTGAATTGTGTATGTTTAGTCGGCGATTGCAGATCTCAAAAAGATTTGGGTACAGACCAGAACCAGCTATGCTTTTTGAACTAAAGGTGTCAGCAGTGTTGACCAACACAAGAGGCATGGCACAGCCAATTGGAGTGACAGTTTTACTTCACGCAGAGAAGGTGGGAGAGACTTATCACACCCACGTTTGTGATGCCACAAAGTAAAAATGCATTAATTAAGCAACAAGATTATGTTTTATAAGTTGCACAAAAATCTTCACTTTGGGACACAATATGGCGGTCAGGTGAAATTTCGTTTTGTTTTTTTCTCAACAAAAATAACTTATCTGGAAATTTACTTTAGCATGGTTTGTATGGTGTAGCTATTACTAAACAACGTTTGGTGAAATGTGAGCATTGACAGCAATGTGGTAAGCCTGTGGAAAGTAGAAATATGGCAATTTTGTCCCAAAATGAAAGAATTTTTAGCACACAAAAATTTTTTACCACTCCAGTGGCAGATCTACGATTTCAGTAAGGGGGGGTTTAGGATTCGAAAGAATCCGAGGCGCATAGCGCCGAGGAGAAGGAAGGTCGCGAGAAGGTTTCCCTCCTCCGGGTAAGATTTTTTGGGATTTTTAGTACCTAATTTCGTTTTTCTGGCGATTTTTTTTCCAGTTTTTATTTTTGATTCTGTCCCGAGGGGGGCGGTTTAAGCCCCCTGAACCCCCCCTGTAGATCCGCCTCTGCACTCTGTTTCATTCCTCTACTTTTGTTGTAAATGCCGTTCCGCTCTTGTGAAAATCACAGTGAACAAACATGAATAAAGCTCCTGAGTGACTACTTTGAATGGATTTCTGGTTCTAAGATGGACTGTTACTGAATTATGATACTGAGAACAATTTCACTAACATCTTTCATTAAAGCTTGTGGTTGAGTTTTTTGACAAAGCTCGACACTTTGGTAGACCTCATAAAATTTGTAATTAGTTGGCCAGTTAATTTACGTAACTTACATTTGCTAATTTATTCAGGAATACACGCACAGACATTCCTGCATAGAACTAAGCCATCCGAGTATCCAGTGGTAGATTTAGAGTGGGGCCAAGGGAGCCATGGCCCCCCCCCCCCCCCNAGGTGCAAATGTCTGACAGGCAAAATCCTGGCTACTATGCTGCCCTGCCCCCCCCCTCAACTCAAATTCCTGGATCCGCTCCTGGTATCAACATTGCTTCTCAAGATGACCTCTCGGGAGTACAGTGGCAATGCGAACATCAATTTCTGAATTTTTTTGAGAGGTTTCTATCTTTGTATTGTGTATTGCAAGTACTTTTATCTAATTTCCTAAATAGTTTGAAAAACCACGAAGCTATGTGTCAGTTTTGTCTGTCATGTTTATTGAAGAATACAGTTCTTAATTGTCTAAGACATTTTGAACATTAATTAATTTTGACAATTACTCTTCTTGTAATTGAATGCTTTTATGGACGGCAGAAAGACTGATCGCTTTTCCATGTTCCCCCTTAAAATATGAAAAATGTCATTATACACCATGTTAGACATGACTCAAAACTTGAGTTATTCATTTTCTATAATTCAAAAAAACAATTTTTGATTTCCCAAAAGCCTATTTTTTCTTACTCTTTCCAAACAGATGCTGCCATTGTTCTCAAGAAACGCCCTATGGCCTTGTTCATGTCACCAATAAACAATTACAAATAGCACAACTTCATATATTGCTGTTTTGTATTTGGCAGATACACAATATGATTTCAAATTCAGTTATCATGAAA
This sequence comes from Phoronis australis, assembly GCA_002633005.1. NCBI lineage: Eukaryota > Metazoa > Phoronida > Phoronidae > Phoronis > Phoronis australis. The sequence goes on along the minus strand of NMRA01000639.1, from coordinate 63,942 downwards.
ACCCTGGCATGGATTTGAAATTCATTTGTAGTAGATTTCAAATTGTGAGATTCCCTAAAAATTGACCAATAAATGTCTGAGCATTAAGGAAGAATGCCACCTGATTTAATTAGTCTTTTTTACCGTCTAAATCGGTCTATATCCACATCACCTCAATACGGTCGATCTTACCTCGCTGAGAGGTGTCGTGTTAACCTGTGAGGAAGGTGAGAAATGACGCTGCAACGTCAGTGGTTCTTTGGCAGAGTGAGTGCCACTATGGTGTGGTGTATCGTTCCCCCCTGTGCGAACTATGAAGCTGCGAGGAAAGCGGGTATATTACTTTTTTGAGAGCCCATAATGCTTCGAAAGTAGCTCGCGGTAGTGAAGAATGAAAAGTATGGCGTTAATACCAAGTATGAGGCCGTGAAACTTATCCATGTCTGTCAGTGGCCTGCATTTCCTCGGATGGGATATGGTTCAGTTCTTGATTATGGAGAATTGTTGTTGGCCATGAAAACATAAACAATTACAATTAATTCAAGGCGTGAGAACATAACATTTTATATAACCTGTTTGATGATTGACTCGTTCGTGAGGCTTCTGTTTGGTCCTCTGGGTGCAGGATGTTTTCGCCAATTCTTTTTCTCCGACCCAAAAACGTCGTAAGCACACATTTTTTAGATGCAGTGCAAAATCAGGATGGTCTGTGAGACACGTTTGCGCTTCTCCAAGAATTCATTTCACTTGTGGAAGCAAATGCAAGCGTCAGTCGTTTCCATTATTGTGCGGTTAGCTCATGGACAAGTCATTCAAACCGTTTTTGGAGAACTATCCATACGTTTCGTTGTCTGTGCACGTTCACGGGGCCTCTCTATTATTTCTTGATCAGTGTATTCTTGTGAAACCTTCATCGAATGAGCCTGTCGTCTAAGTCGGGATTGCGAGTTGCCACGCTAACGTTTAAATTTTGCATTCTGTTTCAAAATGAATTATTCTCACCCTAACCAATGCTTATATAAAACTGAAAAAAGTCTGTCTCGTTAGATACAATTTGTAATGCCTTGGAGTGTTCCTAAGTGAAAATGTTTTGAGAAGACAGCAATGAATAAATTACTGCGTTACCGGTTTTAGATGCACTAATAAACTAATTGATCTGGCACTGAGACTGTGTGAGACAAATGCTTATTCAGTGTTTGCTGACAGATAGCTGTTGTGAAACAATAACTCGATTTTATATGTCATGGTCAGATTTTAGGGGAATCTTTATTGAGATATTCATATGCATTATTCGAATCATTGTTACTATACAACTTTTGCCCTGACGGTTCTGTGGAAGGGCAACCTGACTTCGCGACCCCTGACAAGCTAGTAACAAGATTTGCAGTTTCGCGGCCAATTCACCAAAATAATCAGTGTGGACATTTTTTCTATGACTCACTAGTATAGTCTTTTCGTGACTGGAAGTTTAGTTTCCAATTTTGACACCAGCAAGCGTGTTGTGAACTGCCGAACAGACTGCATTCAAACGTCTGGCGTCATTGGTTAATTATAACACCTCTGTCTGCCAACAGGTGTCAGGTAAAAGAGTTGTATTTGCTGTTATCGAGTGGAACTACTCCATCTAAATCGATACAAAATAGGTTGTTTTTGGGTGGCATTCTCCTTTTAAGTTCAAGTGCTTGCCACCATCCTGAAATTATGAACTGAGATGAACAGGTTTCAAGTTTTGAAGTCGTCACATGGATAATTAAGTCAACTGTCACTGAAAATCAGTGCATTTAAGGCTGCACTAAATACGTACCAGAGAGTATTTATATAAGATCTGAAAAATAGCAAACTTCTCTGTTTGTATCCAATTACTCTTCAGTTTTCTGTGTATTCTTACAGCAACACAAACAAGGGCCAACATGGCCATTTGCTCATTCAAAAGGAACCATGTATAGTAATAATTATTGGGTAATTTTTGGTTTAAGCTTTTACAGCTATCAAAGCTACAATAATGCAACAGTGCAGAGCACTAAAATAAGGTAAAGAATTTTCAGAGATCAAAATGACAAGTTTTGCAACTTTCAAATCAATTTCATTTTTTTCACAAAAATCGAAACGAAGAATCAAATGCTAAGCTGAAACAAAAATAATCAATAATTCAGTCTTTATACCCCCATTAAGATGGAGCGTTGAGTGCAAACCAATGCAAATCAAAGTGAAAACTTCTTTGAAATTACAACAGAACAGGCAAATGAGACCAGAACAGATGGGCTAAAAAGCACCGAAAATAGATTTTTTGCACTGTACAGTACATACTACATACAGGCAAAATACTTGGCATTCCTTAAAATCAGCTGCCACGTTATAATTCTCTATTGTCCAGTTATCATCACATATCCTATAAAGCAAGTACATTTTGAGCACTGTTCTACTCTGATTATTACTTTTGGAAATATGGCAAGTAAAACAATTTACGATTGCTGTACAACTCAAACATGACAAGCTTTATGTTGTTAATAAGGTCATGATCCAACGAGGTCGAGCGTCCTCTTGGAATACAAGACAGCAATGGATGTATTGATCAATAGACTGACTCAGTGCAATTTTCTTCCATACCCACTGCATCCCTGGGTGGACAAAAGATCAGACATCATTCGTTATATTCAGCAGGCTTCACATATTTACTTTCCAATTCATTTATGAGTTACCCTAGAACAACTCGCCCTGAGCAACTTCAGAGCCCCCTTTAGTCAAGCATCCACACTACACACCTTACACCATGTGACAAATATTACAAAAACACAGACACACACACACTTCACGTCAAGACAGTGAAAAGTTAAATTATTTTGCTCAAGGTCAGAGCATGCACAAAATTTTAGAAATGGACAATATTGGCCGCCCCAAATTCAAGTCCAACTACAATCAACAACAAGTGATCATTCACCTCGATGTGATACAGTATGGGGGACACATAAAAAAACTGTCGTTGGCTATTTCCAATGATTTTAAGAACTACCAAGTCCATTTTCAGACTCAACTGATACAAAATGCAGTGTCTCATATTTGAAAAATACAACGAAACACCAAAATCACCCATGTCCCAATCTTCAGAAGCAAGAATGTCCATAATGATTTACTTCTATCAGGTACTTTTTAACATATCCACGGTAATAGACACTTACAGGGGTAGCACACTTTAAGAACCAGTTTTCTCCACTGAGTAACATACACCAAGCTGGTTCTCAAAATCCAGTAACCGCTGTAAGCTATGTTCTGGTGCCAAAAGAAGTTTTTTCAAGGCATATTTGCTCTACGAAAAAACAATTTCATCGTATTCTTAACCTTTCTTTAAATTGTGATTGGTTAAAAAAGATGACACTGGTGTTATAAAAGTAAGTAATTTAAATCAAAAGTTGTTTGGCGCAAAAGAAAATATTAAGTTATCTCACATACATAGGAATACTACTGCCATATTCTACCGCGAAATCATTTCATATGGGAATGTCCCAAATGGCCAAGTAGTATTCCTATGTAATTCTATGTAGGATAACTTATTTATCCCATGAACTTATTTGCATCATCACGGCAATATCTCGTTGGCATATCAGTGTGCTTCAGCTTGTTGTTACATGACCTTGTATATATGCCAAGCACCATACCCGCGCTGGCTAATTATATGTGAAAGTATTGAATAACTAGTAAACCTTTATTCCATAATAAATTTATAAGAATTTTCAGTTTGTGAAATATATGGTCAAGTTAAAACATTGAACCATTCAATAATATTAAAAGTTTGTCATAAACTTAGAAACAATTCATTCAGGAATATAAAAATTAACTGAACAGTTGTGCAGTAGTGTGTATTTATTAGTTTCGATGAGTTTTTTAGTTTTCTTGGTATATTTTCATGTCTTAGCTTCCGGACTGTAAACAGTAATAGAAACATTTCGCCGTGTTGATCACAGCACTGAAAAATAACTGTGGAAACTGTGCTGATTTGCAGAACTTGAGGTAAAGACTATATCATGAGGGAGAGTCGAGGAATGCAGCAAGCAGACTATTGTGTCAGTAAAAAACAAATACTTAATGTTACGTCGCAATTTCCAGTTAACATCTTAGTTCTTAGAGTAGATATACTGTATGCATCTATAACAAAACTTTGTTGTTGGATTTGACTTAGATTTTTGGCTGACTTTGTTGACCATGGATTCTATTCACTTAGCCAGCAATTGGCCTATTTATGATGACCAGAGGTCTAAAAATAGCTGCCTGATCACCACCTGTCATAATTTTCGTCAGCAAATCTTTGCTGTTTTTAGAGTAGTAAAACATCTTTTTCAAGAACACCTTCAATCAATATTTCAGGTAGCCTAAATGAATGAGTACGATCAGATTTGGTGTTGTACACGCGATTTTAATCCACCAGGAGACTCCACAACAACCGTGAAATACAGCCTCCGCCATTGTATACGGATTGGCCATACTTTCCCATATCATATTTCACAGCGTATTTCACGGCTTATTGAATGCCTGTATTTACACATATATATGGGATAACAAATTTGACAGACTTCATTACTTCCAAGCCAGCATATTTTTGCTGATGTGGTTTCCAGTATAGACCCAAGAAAGCTGAAAGGCATGTCCTCCTAAATCAAAGCAACAAGTCTCCTTCTCCAAGTAAGACACATGATTGTGTACATTGTACAACCTTTTACTCGCATCACTTTGAACACCTCAATCACTACAGCACACAGTTAAAGTGACATTTAACGGCAATAAAACCCTCGTTTCGAAATCAGCCCCAACGCAAAATCAAACGGTAAACTCTTGTGTCATTGCCAAACCCTCTGCTGACTGAACTAAATCACAGACAAAAAAGAAGAGTATTTTGAGCGTTTTAAGTGGTGAAGTCGCCAGTCATGACTTCAGTGAATTTCTGCCTGACAGAAAACAACAAAAACTGTACTATTTATGATAAAAACACAAAAACTATGGATTTTATTACATTATAGCTCTGGTCAAAGCTAATAACTTCCAGAAGTATATGCAATAAAATAATAATCCAAAAAATGCATTTTTCGTAAATAAAAACAATGTCCTTTAATGCTGTTCCCTGCGCTTTTATGGGAGACATCTGAAAACAAATCTACTTTTACCCAAGAGATCTTGTCACGTGATGTCACTGAGGTGAGAAGTAACGTCAAAGTCTTTTCCCATGGAGTTAAAACACGCGACTAAAGCAGCGTCGATGTAACCAGCAAAGTTAACTCCAGCATTCATGTTAGTTTTGGTACTAAACTAACACCAAACTTAGTGTCAATTTATGGCAGGATCAGCAAAGGTATCAAAGTGGGGGGGAGCGTTGTGATTTTAACCATAGCAGTCTCAACTATGGTTTTTAAACATGAAGAGCAGAGTACATATTTTTTTTACTATTAAGTTAAATGAAACCGTTACAATATGGTAATTCTTCACTTACTTAACGCGCAATATGGCCAACATGTAAAATTCTGTTTTGTCATATTTCTCCACAAAACTAAAGATTAAGGACATTTTTGTCTACTATGGTTTGTACCATTTAAATGTGATAAAAATGAGATTTGTTGAAGCTCTTATTATTTGCAAAAGCCTAGTTTGAAAATAGAAAAAACTGCCGTTTTGGCAATTATTTTTGCGCCAAATAAGTGGTCAGAATTACCGTTACGGTATGGTGAATATTTGAACTAGATATTTACAAATTTCCAACCCAACACATGTCTTTGTTGACAGTGGCAGATGAAGATAACTTCAGTGACAACAAAGTTATGGATCCCCAATTTTGATTCGTCAATAGTGAACTGTTCAACCCACTGTGAACTTAACTTGCGATTTTAACTTCGGCGCAAGAGGGGATTCAACAGTTCGCAGTAACCGACACTCTCCTATACACAAAAGTGTCAATGTTAGTAGCTAGGATAAGGTCATCAGGTATATGCGTAGGGCTATTTATTAGCAACATGCCCGACTGCTTGAGAAAATTTTTGTTAAATTACCGTATTCGCCCAGGCAAATGCCTACGTTTGGGTAAAAACCAAGGTAAGGCCAAAAGCACGTTACGGGTTCTAGTCTGTATCCAGACTTAAAAAATGTCTACTTGCCGCAACTTCAGCCAAGGTCTTGCTTTTTTGAACAGCTGCACAAAGCCAAGTAAGAAAAGCTAATCAAGGTTTGAAATGTCATGCGTCATTTTTGCTCGTCTCAAATGGAGTTTCTTTTTCAAAAAAGTGTGCAACTAATGATAATACTATAACACACAACTGACTGGGTTTTCAAAAGTCACAGATCAAAACCAACCATGCTTTTTGACTTAACCTTCCAACTTCCCAATTGTGCAGTTAAAACTCCTCATACTTTAAACATACCACTGTACGCACTTTTGAACAACTATTAGGATTCAAAATGCACCTGTTACCAACGCATAGAATATATTTGTATCATTGCTTTATGTGACCCTTCCATGAGAAGTGCCTCACATAAATACAATTGAGGGTTAACTTGAATCAGACGTGTCACGCCACCCTCCATTTTTTTCTAAAAAATTGTTTATAGTGCTCATCCTCAATTTAAAGACCAATTTCCCAAAGTGGAAAATGGGAACTGATTTTGGATTTGTTTGACACACAACCAATGTTTTGAGGAAATTGATTTATGATCTTGCTTGAAATTTTTTACTCAGGCCATAGTAGACAACCTATAAATATTGATGTCAACTTACCTTGTACAAAGCCCAGACACTAGGGATTTAGCATGAATATAAGTCAATTGCCATCACTGCATGCGTACATTAATGAGCCAAGAAAACTCATCAGCATTACAATTGTCTCAGTCAGAGACTATTATCTATTGGGGTACAGCCTAGAGGCCCCGCAGAAAATATAGGGCCACATACAAACTAGGTGCCTCGCGTCAAAACCCTCAAGTCATGTCAACAAGGGTGAGGAAAAATCATGGTGACTGGGGGGAGAGGTACCTCAAAAATTGCGGCTACCAGGGGGCAGGGAGAAAATTGAGCTGCAAGGACTGCTAAATTCATAAGGATCCCAGACTTTTTGTCGTTTTGAACAATTATCACTTCTACTCAAAACAAACTATACGACGGCTTGTATAATGGCTACAGCACTTACCTCTAACAAAAACATCATCCTCCGAATCAGAGAGAAATTTTGTGTTTACGTCGTCTACGTGGTTATCCACCCATTCTGGAAAGGTCAGCTTTTCCTCTGCCTCTGCCGCCATGACTTGAGCAACTTATAATAGTGCCCTGAAACAATATTATTGCAAAATTTCACCAATTCAACATAGTTACGTTCAATATAGAAAGCAAGAAAAATTTCTTTTTTCTCACTTTTAATTAATGGAAGTCAAGTCTGTAAAACGAAGGTAACCAAGTTCAAGTTCTGCAACAAAACTATCATCAGACAATATTAAGAAGTGCAAACAGTCACAGCAATGTTAGAAGTTTTTGACAAACGAAATAACAAAAATCTAGTAATTATTTTTGTTTGAAATTTGTGACATTTTACTGTACTCTAGCTCATCTTGAATACTATTTGAAAACAGAAAAATCAGGAACCCCAACTGGAAATCAAACCACAGGTCTCTAGATTGCCTGTGGTTTGATTCCCAGTTGGGGTTCCTGATTTTTCTGTGTTTATTTGAGATATTTCATTACTGGCCAACCTCAGCGTCTATATATTTACTATAACTATTTGAAAACATTTAAGTGGAAAAATGGCCCTTTTGGCAATTATCCGACTCTGAAAATAAGTGAAAATTACCATGCAATGCAGTTTGGGTTTGAATTAAATGACTTACCGTGCTTATTCGGGGGTTTAACAAAATTCACGTGCACAGTACAAACAACAAGCTGTATTCAGTGATTAGCCTGAAATGTCACATTCACACTTGAACTAATACACATTATTATACAGAACCTAACAGATGTTTCCTACATGCACTTGTGCTCAGGGTGATAATGGCATTAGTGTGCATACATAATTGCAACCTAGTTAGATTAGGGAGCCTATCTCACCCTCACTTGAAGATCATGTTAGCCCAGAAAAGCTTAATTGGTTCCGGTCTGTGTTTTTTGGAAACTGAGTTGGTGGTGCGGTATTTTTGGTTGCTCACTTTTTCAAAAAAGAAAATCCACTTGATACAAGGAAAAATGACGCGGGATTTGTTTTTTGGTAGCAGCCGTGCCAGTGCTCGAAAAGTGCTCTTTTTATTCCCATGGATGGCAGTAAACATGGAACTTTTTTCGCACTGTAGCATGCTCCCAAAAAACAAACAAAAGTTGTCATTTGAACATCACTAAGCAGATTTAGCCAACAAGATTCTATTGCCCTCAGACCACTGTTTGATGAATAGAATTTTGGAAGCATTACCATGACAACGGTTGAATAGACTTAACTGCAATGCAGACAATCCATGATCATGTGGCATGTCACTCGAATGATAGAAAAATTCCGGTACTTAAATGTCAAGAGGCAAGCTTGGAACTGCCGGCACCTGCAACCATACACCTTTGATACACCTGTACCCATATGTACTGAATATTAAAACAGGTACTTTCAATTAATTGTCAATGTTGCGTTTGTGCAGGCATTTCAGAGATGCTTGCCAGTACATATTGTACATACATGTCATATTTATAAATTATCATATGGAATGCTCCACATTTTACACAGAAAATACAAATAAATCAGCTTAAGCTAAGTCTGCAAATTGTTTCCATTCACCAAAAATCAACTTCATGATCTATTTGAGCCTCTGCATTGTAATTGAGAGTCAATCAACATGCATAACGCCATATAGGGAAAAAATAAGTCATTCGCACAGTACCATGAAACTCAGACAGGCCTCATTTGAAACACCTCGGATATTTTCATGGCCTCAAATCATCCGTAGGACATATTTCATATCTGTTGCACTAGTGCATGTTGAGCAAGTCATGTGACTCAGAACGGAAAAACGAGGACAAAAGTTCCAAGATACTCAGCTTGAACATGACAGGATTAAAAATGAAAATCACGTATGATTTGAGACCTGTTTAATAGAAACTGTGTTTCATGACCTCTTGCCATCAGTGTTTCTTGAACAGATCTACCGACGAAAAACAAGGTACCTCCTGAGAAACAGGCCAAGTCTCTTAAATGAATACAGTGTAATACAGTTAATTAGGCCCCATAATTAAAATACTGCATTTTTTCAAAAAATGCTTTTCCTCATATGGTTTAAATATCAATGTTTGTATTTAAGCTTTGAGTCTAAGCACAGACAGGTGTCACTTAAGTCATCTGCACACTACGAGTTACCCTTTAGAACACTCACAGGTGTCACTTAAGTCGTCTGCACACTACGAGTTACCCTTTAGAAGTAACTCACCCCAGAGCAATGTGATTCTGTTCAGCTGAGCGTTTACACCACATACATAGTACTCTATTCGGCAACTATGGCGCAAAAATCCCCTTAGACACCCCTGTGTGTGTACCTGAGGAAGCGCACATGCAGGAACATAATAAAGTGAAGTTGCAGCCAATAAAATGTGAGCGATGAACCCCTGATTGACTCCATAAGTCACTCATCTTTAATAAGTCTCGAGGACTAGGTGCAACTCTCTGCAGCCATATTTGGTGGCACCCTAATACATAACGTGAAATTCGTTAAAATGGTCACATTCATATCCTCAACACAAAACCCACATACCCGGTAACTCAATTAACATTCACCCCCAGGTCTGAAAAAAATCTTTTCGCGTGAAATTTTGTTGAAACCTACACACTCAAGTTTCTGGAGACTTCTACCCCTGGCAAGTGACAAGTTGAGGGTTGTAACATTCACATTCACCACCAGGTGGAGTTGTTTTAAAACTGATGGAGCTCCCAAGAATTGCTAAAAATTTACAACAGAGGATATTTTTCTTCAAATTTACAGTATTTGAGGAAAGAGAACAATTTATTGAAAAATCAGTGAAAATTAACTTGGCCAATAGGTGACAATCTATTTCATGGCGCCCAAAGCATACAGACACATATGATTGCTCCACAAATTTAGCAGCAGAATAGTGCAATAACAATAAACAGTTTTAGCAACAATAACCAATACATTGATTTACTCGAGGAAGGAAACAGTTTTAGCATCAATAGTCAAATTGATTTACCCTAGGAAGAATGTAGTAGTTTTTAATGCTATTCATAACGCAATTTATCCTAACAGACCATCCTAAGTAGCTAGCAAACCTACTTGGGATGATCGAAATTCTGCAGCAAACTGCAAGTCCTTGTACTCAGATGACATTCAATTTCATGCTATTCACAAAGCTGATGGTGTTAATATAGGACTTTCCCAATGAATCGTTTTGTTTTCATTATTCCATTTCTTTTGATGGTGATAATACCTTGTTCAATTTATAACCCCTGAAGACCATAAGGTTGCATCATGGCCATATAGCGTAAACTGAATTTTTTCTCTGATTTTATTTTTCTCATTTTTCACCCTGAAGGACTAAACGATGTATATTTAACATGCAGCTACTCTGTGTATCAACAACAGCAGAAGTAGGTTCTCAAATCAGGATAATTTCACATGCTTGATAATAATATTGTTATCCCTATAGACAATACATCACATGCGTATGGCAAAGGCGGAGAGGTAGTCATCCTGTAATGGGAAAGCTCAATCGATTTACTATTGGGACAGAGTGTCGGGGAAATTTGAACCAGCAGACTTTCAAAATCACCACGCAAAGCAGACGACAAAGTAAGGCAAGCTGCTGAACGTGCATCATATGTCCTGAAACTTTGTTGCAATTCAAATGAGATGATAAATAAATTTCTACTATTTTTCAAGGAAATGGAATTATCTTTTCATTTGGTGAAAAGGGCAGGTTGCCATGTTAGCAAGAGCTGAGAATAGGTAGTTAAAGAGAACTGCCAAAGTCAATTTTCAGTTAAGATGGTTAATTCTGGAACGTAAATTTTCTTACTTATTCAATGAGATCCTAAACATGAAGTTTCCAGATTGAATACTTTTCTCCTCAAGAAATTGTGCAATTTATTTTCCTAATAGACAGAAATCAAGTGACAATTTCTCTTCCAATTGAACAGGAGATATTCTCCCAATTTTAGAGCCTTCTTCTTATTCTTCATCACCCGATACTTCAAATTTCAACTTGTTGAAGACACTGTCATTCAATTACAAGAGTCAGGATTTAAGCAGCCTTCATATGAAATCAGGCATTGAGGCATCTGTTCATGGAGCTCTCAACAGATGGTGCTGTGACCACTCTTTTCTTGAATTATTCTACTGTCTAATGGTGGCACGAAAACACTATANGCAAGTGAATATTACGTCAACTATGAGGGATGCAATACGCTTTGTGATTTAAGGTGTCTTAAATAGCGTGTACTATGCCATAAACGAGTAAGATAGTGGGATGGGTCGACTACCACTACCCGTTAACTATTATGTACAATAGAGGGTGTATGCTGTTCATCCGCTTAACCTATAACAGCTTATTATTTAAAATGACTTATTTTTATTAAAATGACATCGGCAAAAATTGAATTTCGGGTATCAAAAGCGGGGCGCTCAAAATTAATATAGAGGGCCCCGCCGAAAGGTGGCCGGAGAGCGGGGCCGCCAATATTAATATAGTGAGCCCCGCACTCTGGCTGCCTTTCAGCGAGGCCTCCTATATTAATATAGAAGGCCTCGCTTTTGAGGCCCAAAATTCAATTTTTTGCCTATGTCATTTTAATAAGAATAAGTCATTTTAAATAATAAGCTGTTCTAGATAATTGATCATAGATGACACACTAGATGTTTGTACCTCAGACAGGTCCCCCCCATCTGTGCTGCCTCCTCTTGGCAAGTCTGGCAGCCACATAACTTTTTGCATGATTCCGTTTGACCTCGAGCACATTGACTGCAATGAAATTCAGTCTTCAATTTCAGGACAGTTTGGAAAAAATATAGGTTGGTAGAGTATTTTGTTCAAGCTGGAAGGTCAGTTAAAGACTCCAACTTTCTCCAAAAATGTCCATCTACACTCGAAAGGTACACATATAGTAATTTGACTTTCATAGTTTAGCCACGGTGTAATTTGCAGAAAATATTACCGCGTGCAAGATGGATTAGAATGTGCCACCACATATCTGTACCTATGCTTGACTTGTACACTACCATTGTAGTGACATGTGATTTCCAGGTGTGATATACATTACAGCCAGATTATAAACCCTCTCTAAATCACTTGCCAAGTGGCAACTTGGCTGAACAGTTTAGACGCTCGGCTCTTACACGTGTAACCTGGGTTCAAATCCTGAGAAATTTTCTTCACCGTGCTGGTCTGCTGGAACATTTCAAGTTTCTATTACAAGTTAAAGCAGCGTGGGGGTTCCAAATGCTAATGGAATAGTCATGCCCACCAACCACTTGTAGGCCATTTCTTTCTGTTGAGGAAACCTTTGTCATGTTTCTTTCTTTCTCTTCTTTACCTTTCACACTCGAAGTTGAGTATTCCGAAGTGGTTATCGCATTCATTCCCTTGCATACATTCATTCACTTACCAGTAAGACCGAGCTCAACAGAGTAGGAGACATTTTTGTGCAATGCTAGTTTGTATGCCAGTAAAGCCAGGATTCGAACCTGGGTTTCCCAAATGAGAGTCCAGAGCTTAAACCACTGAGCTACACTGTCTCATCATGTTGGTGTCAGGCATTTGGAGTTAGTTAGATGTGACCAAGTCACAGTCCATATAATTATTATTCATGGGTGGCGCACCATATCGGGCTGGGGGGTTGTATCCCCCCCCACTTTTTCAGTGCTACGCCGTCCGTGGTCTACAGGCAGTGGACAGGGGGGCTGAGGGGGCTGGCACTGGTCGGATCCCTGATCTACAGAACCAGGCAATCATTGAAGAATGGGCCCGTTATTTAGTGGATTAACTGGTTCTTTAAATCAGGGACTGCTATATCCAACCAGTACCGATGGGGCTTTAGCCCCCTACTTTTTTCAGTGCTGCGCCACCCATGTTATTAATTGTAAGATAAATTTATATACATAGTATGCATATTACGCGTGAGTGTCACCACATTTGGTGCCAATGTAGCATAAAATCACCTTGTTCCAAGATTCGAACCCGTTACCAGCTGTTGTGAATGTTGGTTTGTGTGTATTAAATAACAACACAGCGTTACCTCTTTGCTTCAATGTCAGGCCGCACGTACCAGGTCACTCCAAACCAGTCGAACAAAGAGCCGTTACCCGCAGGCAAGTGATTAAGAGCCGCCTTTACGATATATTACTACGCTCACTACAGATTCACCACAAAGCTAACGTGGTTGAATGATCCCGACTTTTTAGTTTTAATTTTAATTCAGCACAATCGACAATTGATCACATGCGGGTCCTCGCCGTCACTGCCTCGGCCTCGGCTCCCGTCAAGCAGATTCCATCGTTTGGAATGACTAACAGATACCGAATAATACAGTGCACGTTGATTTAAATGCAGTATCACATACCGACAAACTTTGAGCCAGGAGCCATACATTTCAAGCTACCTCTTCAGCGCTCAGTGCACTCAACAGCTGTGACTGCGTTGATTGTTGTTCTTGCCACCGAGCTTTTCCGTTTCAGTTTCTGGCTTTTTCCGGTTAGGTAGCGACATCTATAGAATAAAAGATAAGGCTTTTCGGTGCTTGATGAACGAGGTTTACTTGTGTCCGTTCTGTAACAGTGACCCGTTTCTATCCCTGGTCATAATAACGTTTTATGGAGCTTTGGAAGATGAGAAAACTTAATATTTCATAATGTTGAAAAACCAGTCATGATAATCGGGTTTACACCTTGGGGACCCTCGGCACGCCATCACTTGTTTGGAGCGCAGCTTTGCTGTATATAACATTACAGGCCTATACCTTATCATACTTCCAGTAAATGCCAGAAATTTGAAATTACACATCTTTTTGTGTACAAATTTGCTCACAATTTTAAATTAAGAATACGCAGGCGATAATAATAGAATGCGATTGTGTCGGGATTCGTGTTCTAAGAAATCTGATGGCCAGGCAAAAATCTGTCATTTGAAAAAAATAACGCAGCATTGTTTCCAAACAGTAATCATTGAATATTTTCGGTTCTTGATCTGTCAATGACCATCAAGTGGTCGTTGCATTTGAGCCCTCCACCCAATCCTTAACAATTAACCCAAACCGAGGCAGCCTGTTGCGCAGAACTTCCGGTACATAAATGCGGCAGTGCGACGAAAAAGCGATTCAGGTTCAACCTCATTTTTACCTGATTTTCAACCACTAAGCCCACAGTTGGCTGGAACGTTGGCTAATGAACAATACATTGCATCTATGTGGGAAAAGGAATGACTCAATAGCCGCGCAACCGCCACATATGGTCCATCTGACTTCTTGTCATTTCTTTCCCCCGGGCCCTTCGCCAACCTTCGGCTATTGTGACAAAGTGACAAAAAATTATTGAACGACCAACATATGATTTCTTACTGCCAGTTTTATTCACCGTAGAGTTTTAGTACCTCCCGGAGGCGATGATTATCCATTAAACCAGCTTGATGTCACCGGAACAATTAAAATAACTCAACTTTATAGCAAATTGTCGTGAAGGAGTCACATAGAGACCAACAGAACCCCACGTGACGCTCCGTTCCTTCAGGTAGGATGTGAGGGAATCGACTGTCACTATATCCCTGTTTTGTTCATTTTTTAAATTGTAGGACCATTTTATTCAAGTTAAACTGCTAATCGTACTGTAACGGAGGTCAAGTAAAACTACTGATGTTTCCAGTGGTATTGCAGTCATTATTTGACTCAAAATGTTCCAAAAATGAGCTGGAAATTTGCCACGTGGTCTACAGCATCACAAGAAGTCAATAATGTTTCCGAGACTGTCCGTATCAATCTGGGCCCGGTCTCCAATCTTTGTACTCGATTATGGAACTCGAAATTAGGTTTGGCATTTTGTACTCTTACTTTTGGGCGAACTCAAGATAAGTGTCTATTATTCTATGCTCGAGTACACAATAACTTACGTAGATAATTTATTGCCCTTAGTTCACAGTTTGTAAACCCAATATTAAAGCAATAAGTTCGAGTTTGAACTCGAAATTTCGAGTTTTTACTCGAGTTTGTAGCACGAATATAAGGGTCTTCAAGGGCAAACTTGAACTATAAACTCCTATGCATAAACTATAATGTATTCGAGCACAGTCTGATAACCAATTATCTTAAGTTCGCACAAAAGGAGCAAAGAAATTGCCAAAAATAATTTCGAGTTCGTTTCGAGTACAAAGATTAGAGACCGGGCCCTGGTCTATGGTCTTCATCTTTACTTTCGTTGTTGGCATCATCAGATAATGGTCTCTAAGTCGTTGATTCATCCGCATAACGAGCATATTAATCTGAAATATTCTCAATCACATTTTTCGATTCATCTTGTTGGTTTGAATCGCCCACAATCAGACAGTCAACGATAACATCATTTTTAAAAGCCGAAGTGGTCAATCTTAGGATTATTTTTTAGTTTACTTTTCAGTGTCATTTTATTGTTAATTACGTTCACTCGACTCGCACTGTGTTTTCAACAATTCGGTTGTCTCCATGCGGAGGGGTCGCTAGTCAGAGCTTACAGTCACATGAAGGAATCTACAGGTGAAAGTTTTAACTTAAAAGTCTAATTTCTCCGAAAGTCAATCGCTTTTCTCCATTCGAATTTTTTTGGTGAAAGTATTTCATACAAAACAGATCTACTTCACGACATTTGTTGAAAGTCGTTTGCAAATAGTATTTTTAAATATCGGTTAGCGTGAGGCGCGCTGTTTACAACATAATTGCTGGATTACATGAGCTTATCAGATGAAAGCAGACAATAAGAGAGCTGGACTAAGTAAACATTGGTTTGCCACTGTCAAACTGATAACGACACGGCTGTATCCCGACTGGCCTACCAGTCAGTCGGGATACTAATTCCAGTGCGCGAGTGCGTAACGCCACTTGGCAAATGCCCGCTTGGAGACTGGGCGGAGCACGTGTACGCGGTGGCTTTCTTCCCCCGATGTATCCGGCACTGAGTTGGCTTCTTGAGGGTGACGGAGGACTACGGAGGCTTGTGGAAGTACCCAGCGCTGAATGTGGCGTACTGGCTGGATGGCCACTAAGGCCTGTAGTGGCTAATCTGCTAATTTAATGATCAAAATGACACACTGTCCTTGTAAAGTATAATTCATATGGTAACCGGTAAAATGTGTGGGCCGCAGAGTGTTTATATACGGCAAATCAACAAAGCATCATTCAAACCTGCCGCCGTGTACACTCCTTGAAATCTGACTGCATCAAAACTCATTTTAAGTTTCCACGAACGATCATAGGGGTGGAAGGAGTGGTGTTGCGTATATAGGTCAAATTGATGGAAGTATTTAAAGGCCCATTTCGCCTTGTTTAACTGTTGAGCTGGTTAAAACATGAAAAACGAATTAGGCATTGTACTCTCATAAAATCGGTCTCATAAAATCCTACTGGTGTGATTCTATTTTTGTTACCAACAAGAACATCGAAATCAATAACTAAGAAAACGCTTAAGAGTGTCTTGTGGTGGGTCAAACTTCAAAAGCTTTTCGATTTTCGTGATTTAACCAGCTAAGCAGAACGACATGCAGCTTAAAACATCTGTTCATAGTGGTTGATTTGTAATATCATGTCTCCAGGAGACAAAACCCAGCGATTTTCACAGCCGATCAAGTGTTAACGAGTTCAGTAAATACTCCATAAATACGTCATCACACATATGCAATTTCAAAAATCTTTCTTATTAATTTTATTCAACTGTTTCGCAAAAAGGTAAACGTGCTTTCAAAGTCATAGTAGACGAAGCTTCTAAGCTTCACACGGTGCAAACAAAAAAAAAACAGACTGGAAATTGCCTTACAACTGCAGGCTTTTGTGTTTCCTGCGCAAGGTTATGCTTTTGTTATCAGTTTATTTTTAAAGAACAAAAGAACTACCTTGTTCTGGTCTATACCCAGACTCATTTTGGAACCTGTAGCGCTTCTCCCTGAGTCAATTAAAAATAACCCACGGTCGCACTGATTTTAGCCAAGTTTTCGAACCTTTCTTTAAATAAAAAACATACAAATGAAAGCAATATTGCTCCCTTTCACCTGCCAATCCACGTAAATATGACCCTCCTCTCTCCCTTCGTTCGACACTGTCGCGACTGAGCAGAGAACCACAGAAACTAGTTTGAGAAAATCCTGCAATGCTTACCACAGGCGGATTTTTGTAATCGGAGAAGAAAAAAAGTGCCGCAAAACCGCATCAATTAAATTTAATACAAGCCAGAATCAATTAAGTTTTTGTTCATAAGGTAAGTTTGTTTTAAATAAACGAATTACACTTATAGCCGAATGCATGCCTGAAACACTTTGAAATATCAAATGTTTCATTTTACCGATAGACGTCGCTTTCGTAACCACAACCAACTAAGTTACACGTGTCAGCGCGTTTTCAACTGCTTGTTTTCTCACTTGTCAAATTATAACTGCATATTTTCACTAACAGCCAGTTACAATTAGTTTGACAAGGCCAGTCTTTTGGCCATTAACAACGCCAACAAGTGGTTAAAATTGTTTACAAGAACTGCCGTAACCCGGGAGCCTGTCAGCGATTGAGCAAACTTGTTAACCTCGTCATCAATCAGCGACAGCTAAATATGCGATACACTTACATTTTCATTTCACAAAATTATGTGACTTTCATAATACTAACTGGGTTACATAACACCGGTGTCAAATCCTCTCGTCAAGATTTCGCAACTGTGTAAACTGTGGTTGGATTTCACTAGCTACCGACGGAACAATCTTTTCAGTGGAAAATTTTTGCAAAGATCTCTGGCAAGATCGTTACATCGTCAATATCGCATGGTTACATTGACATTGACTATTTTACGGATAGAGAAAACTGATGCGTGCGCATCTCGGAGCATGGATTTGTGGGATAGAGTCCTCTTATCCAGAATAAGTGCCTCGTATTGCAGTGGGTGATTGGTCTGCGGTAGACGGTTGATTTTGGATAAAAGCTGCCTTTTTACTTGTATCTATGATAAAGTGAAATTTACGCTCATTGAAATACTATTAAAATGAAATGATCTCTGCAGATCATATATTTACACTAGTTGATGTGTAACTCGAAATGACCGCTTGTCCACAATCCTTGCTGTACAGTGACGTCTCTCGCTATGATCCATAAAAAGGTCACAACTGCGGTGCATTGAAGTGTCAACTACAGCATGACTAAATTTCTTCAACTACTTAGAGATAGCCCGGCAGAAGTAGTATAAATAAAATTGATTAACGACGCATTACTAACATTAGGATTTGGCTGTATTTTCGAAATGTTGAGTATCTAATTAATTAATAATATTAATAATAATTTATATAATGTCCTCCATTAGCATCTTTTTCCGCTTTTTGTGAAGATTCAATTTGATCAGTGAAACTAATCCAAATTAATTTTCTTTTAAAATCACATTAATATTCTTCAAATAAGCATAACTTGGTAGAGAATTATTTTGGTTAATATTTTAAGTCGTTTCTAATGGGGCACCAAAAATTTGACCTCCCCAGTCATAAAGATCACCCAATTTCACTTTTTATGACCCTAAAAAATTGATGACTAAACAACGCAAATGCATACAGGGCTCATGTTTACGAAATGTTTTCATTTTTATTTTAACAACAGTTTTCGATTTTATGTTCCAAACTTGTGAAAACAAAGGAAAGAGTGTTTTTGACTCTGTTTCCAAAGAAAAGTCACTTGATATTTTCCTCCAGGCTTACATGACTCCAGCATTTGACTTCGCATTAAAATTGAATTTCCCACCCGTGACCGACCGTAAAATATGTGTGTGCATTAACAATATTTTATTTTACATCTGACAAACATCGGTTGAAAGTACGACACAACAAAAATGAACATGCTCGAAAATAAAAAACGGAAAATTAATATATTTTACCAACCTCAAAGCAGTGAGGTTAGCATGAAGGAGAACAAACAATATCCAATCATGTGTTAAGGTATTATAAATTTTTACCAGGTCAGTACAAAAACCGATAGACAGGTGAAAATTATTTTCTGAATTTACAAGTTGACATTTTAAAAGAAAAGAAAATTTAAAAATATATCCACGTGAGGCGAACCTCTGTCCAATAACGCTCCAGCCTAAAGTGATAAAACTAAACCATATTTTACAATATCTCAAAAAACAATTATACCAAATCAATCCATTCCATGCTACAAATTATATAAATTATATTAGTGACGAAATTACACATCTTCTTTTTGGCACACCATTTTCTCCATACTTATACAACTAAACAACAGAAAAACAAAATGTGTCCAAGAAAAATGTACTCTCTGCTCTACACGAGTAGCATAACTTCATAGAAACGTTTATCACTTGCCAAAACTTTTAAGAAATCTTTAACAATCATTTTTAGTTCTTCGTCATGTCAGAAGATGAGAATGTGATATATTATCAAAACACAACAATGTTTGATTCAAAACCAGTCCTGTAAAAATTGTAAGTAGCCTATACTTCTCGTCGAATGCTGACTGTCAACGTTAGGGCATTTTTTCGGAAAGCTTTATATGTGTATGTAAATATACTCTCAAACACACACGTATTTCACGGGGCCTGAAGCTGAATCAACTATGGTACTCAGCGGCGCTTACAGGTAAATAAAACACGGTATAATTGCCGGCCGGACAATGTCTGAAAGTCGATTAACTGCCGCCAGTACTAAGTAGTATATTTTTTGACATGTTGTGTTCCGGCGGGTGATCCCTACTTAAGTATGTATAAGGACGTTTAATGACGCCAGGGTAGCGCTGGTAAGCCGAGAATCAGCTGCGCGTCAGAGTTATTATTTGTATTAATAAGCTTTCCCCCTACCTCGCGATTTATCTGGGCATTATGCAAGTCATAGAATTTTAGACGTGGAACTGCGTATTCAAGAAGTCGACTGCCGACGTTCACACGCGAAGTGATTGGCACACTAGCGATATTAAACTAACATATTTCATAGTCATTCGTATATTCGAGTGTTTCGTGTTATTTATCGTGTCACTTTCAAGAGCCAGTTTCCCCGAGATGTCAACGCTCACAGCTGTCGTATTGTGCATGGAAACCAACGTGAGTAACTCGCTGAGCAACTGATACACCGGGCAGCCTTGGAAAGACGCGAACATATACCCCCATCATGTACATATAGTCGTCCCTTATTTATCTCCGTTTGTTTAATTTTATTTTCTGGTTTATTCAAATGATGGCCATACGTAATAAAATGCGATATTGTAATAATTCCGTAAGGTAGAGTAACAGGTGGACACCGTAACTAGAGGTACCACTAGAGCGTGTGACGCAGAGAAGAAAAAATAACATTCACGTGAAAAGGAGCATTCTTAACACTTTCACAAGCGTTTAGTGGTAATAGTCCTGCCAATTGTTCACTAAATGTTGTTTTGTTCGGTGCAACATTGGCGGTCAACATATCAATGAATTGTCGAGTATGAAAATGAGTGAATTAACATCCTCTGTCGGCATAACCGTTATTCACTAATTTCCAACTCCGATAACACGTGTGTATACAAACATATAACCTCAAAAAGTAAGCAAGGAAGTTCGTCCAATGTTCTCTCCAACCACGGCTATTTAGAAAAGTATCGCCGGCGGCGATTGGTCGATGCGAGGACAACGTATCGTATATCTGGGGGTTTTCAGATATTCACGGATACTATTTTGCCAGAGCGCCGAGTTCGTTCGAGAAACGAGGAATCCCAAAAGCGCACGTGCAGTCTTCGTTGACGGCTTCAATGGTGATATTACGCCTCTCTATTTATCTACGTCGTGCAAAGTTTACATTGACAACAAGTCGGCTGATTGTGTTGGCTCAACGCGCGGATTTTACACGCGGAAAAAACATAAACATCGATTAGAGGCGACAGTACTACGTGAACTGGAGAACTATAGATTCGTTGGAACCAACGGAGGACCATCAGTTGACGATAAACGTTGGGTGCAGCACGTCGCGAATAAAACGAAACGGCGTCTTCTCTACCAGGACTCAGTAAATCATTTTGACGAAGAAGAGTGAAATGCATCAATTCAAATAAATGGAGTGAAGAAGTTGGAAAGTTGGAGTGACGGACTGAAAAAGGAATCCGGTTAGTCCATTTGAGTTCCCGTGTGCTCGGGCGCTCAAACATCGGAGGATGCATGATTGCTCCCGGACTTTCTTCGTATCGTCTGGTGGCGGGGGGCTGTGGGCAGACTGAAGCTCGCGCTCGCGAGGCAGACCCACGCATGGACCGACGAAATGGCCGCTTGATGGCAACGATTTTGATCAAAATAGCTCTAGCAGTGATTCTCGTCACCGTAATGATCGTCAACTTAAAATCACGAACAGCGCGCAAAACTGCCGAGGTAAGTTTTTTTCAGTCCCAGTTCCCACATCCGCAGTCATACAATAGAATGATTACAACTATCAGGCAACAGTTCTACACGTGTGTTATTACAATTTGCACAATTCTGAAATCAGTTTACAGACATTTGTGACCTTCGGCACAATTTCGGTGTTTGTATACTACACTTTCATAACTTATGTTTAGACCCGAAGGCACGATGTCTCGAGACGCTTAACTGGCAATGTCAGTTCTACCTGGCACGTCATTTCATTACAGTGATGGCCAAGATAACCTCGTCACCATCATTAAATTGATACCATTTCACACGGGGTATAATAGTTACATCATTTGATGTGAAAAACGTGACAAAATTTCATCTTCGTGCCTGTCAGGTATTGACTGATCGAGTTCGTGGAAGTCGTTAGTTGCCTAAGTAACAGCGTGCAGAGCTAGTGTGATAGAGAATATGTAATTCAGGTTCATCATGAAAGGTAGTTGTTAATTAACGCATGTGTCAAGTATTGTTCGTGTCATGAAAAACATCGCTTGCCTATTTCCCACAAGACACGTGTTGATGACACGTTCTGGGACAAGTGGTGAACAGCGGCTGACTGGGAGATAATTCATTAGTCCCGTCCAAATTGTATCACATCTTGAGATTAAATCAAATGGAAATTTGTTTCTGGGTAGACTATTATTTGAATTTTTTTTCATGAGTAATTCAGGGACCGTTATTACCATGGTTGTAAGTCCGGTTGCAGTATGTCACAGACTCCAGATTTCAAACATAGTGCCACGTTTTGTATTTAAGAATCGTTGTAATTATGGTAAATTTGACCGCAATACCACCGTGACTACCTTTAATCGCTTTACGTCGACCCGGGAAAATAGTACGCGCCCTGTGATTGTCGCGCTGTTGATAAATCGTGTCACTGGAAGGAGCACTTTTATTTGACAGGAATCCTTTATTCTTTTTATGAACAAAAATATTTCAAAATAAAAAATGGAAAATCACGACACGGTATTTCTGTTGTGAATGATTTGTTTTCGTCTTCAAGCTGTCGTTTGACTCATTTCCCCCAGACATCAAAACCTCGTCGTCTCGCTGCCAGTTGGTCACGGGTCCGTGACCAACGCTATTACTTGAGTCAGCTTTGGTTGACCATTGCATTAAGAGCGTCCTGTGTACGTAAACATCCAAAGCCGATAGTCGCCAAATTTTTAATACGCGTCCGGTTATAGGCTGAGCTTCGCACACCACTAGCACGACTGGATTGCTGAAAACAGCCGCCATGTCCAAAGGTAAAGGTGGTCTAGGTATTTGCAGCGTTGCTGGACTTGAATTTCAAAGGGAAAAGTTTACATGGTAAATTTCAAACCTACATCTTGCTATAATGGCACGTCAGACTGATTGTTTTCGACACCCACAATTCATCGCGGCAATTAGTGGCAAAAGCAAACTACCTAATTATCGTTTATCGCCAGATATGCTTTTCCATAGTGCCGCCAAAATTTGGCAGAAGGTAGGCGCCGACCTCACTCGAGGTCAGAGACATACAATGCACGGCGAAGTGCTCTAGCGTGAAGTGGCTTGTTTACCGGAGGCGGATTTAGAAGATACGTCTACGCAAATGGACTTATCGTAAAGTATTTCAGTCAAGGTAGCAATGTTGCGTGGCTTACATCCGCTCACGAGAGCCGGTAGCACTCAAGAAATAAGCGTTTGCGAAACATAACGTTACGTCAATCTATTCACAAGTAAAAACAGCGGCGATAAGATAATACATTTTTGAAAAGCCGTGATATGTTTCAGTCTTAAACAAATAATGTTTCACGGCAAGCAATGCACACACGCCGAGATGTAGTAGACCGGTTTTTTGCTGTACACACAAGTAGCCTTCAGTGTACAGTAATTATGTTCGACGTATGTCCCAGAAAAATGTTTTACGTCACAGGTTCTGTTTTGAAACTAAAAAGAGACTAGGTGTTGGCAGTAATGGATATAGAATATGAAATGTATAAACTGTTTTCAATAAGTAGAATGTGGGCATTGAAATGTGATAACAAGAAATCAATCATTGTGAAACACATGGAGCCAGGTTAAAATATAACAAGTACTTGACAGACATTGTATGATGCTTTTGCGTCCGGCTCTCACGGATTCCTTACGCCATCAAGGGTCACAGACCCGTTGACAAAACATCGGGACTCCATGGCGTATTCATTGGGCGGCGTCAAAATAGTATGGTCACTCAAAAATATGTACACAAACCAAGTCCACAAACGCAATACCCGACCTATTTCGTGCTAAATGGGTGCAAATACCCCTGGGGATATTTTGTTTGTACAATAATATGGTTTCCTTATGATACGGTTTGCTGACCACAATCAAACAGCGATTTTCCGGCGGTAGTGTAGCGCAAAACCATCACGTAATAAGACGTAAACCCTTCCGTAAAATGCTCCACACCGTTGTTGATAAAGAAAATGGAATACGAATACCGTTTTGCTATTTTGTCAAGAGCTTGGAACTGAATTCGTTGACTCGAGTTATCTGACTGAACCACTAGACAATACTAGGTTTCGTCCATGACACGAGTAATCGTCGAATATGAACACGTGCGAAGTTGTTAAAATGTGTAGATAAAACATTTAAACTCGTTTTAACTCTCACATATGGTTTAATGTTTACTTGAACGACTACTTCAAAGTAGCGCGGATTACAGTCAGGTTGCACGATCCACGCACACAAGATAATATCCCAGGATACCCATGCACACGACGACAAATATTTTAAATTTAGTTATTGACGGAACTTGTAAAAATAAACCGACGTGTCTACGACGACATGATTTGAGAAAGGGAAGTTACATGCAAAATTTGAGGAAAACAAAATTTGCTAGGTCGTTCGCCAATTGATTTCTTTGTATAACATGAAATCAAACGCTGAGTCCAATAAGTGTTGTGAAAATGCCGTTCACTCATTCGGGCATACGGGAGAGCTCGGAGGCGTGATGGTCCTGTTGTGCGGACAAGCTTGCACTTCAGGTTATCAGATAATACCTCCGTTGGATGGCCTGTTCCCCCACAGAGAAAAACGATACTGTGCGAATTATCGTTTACATGTGATCAACCAAAGCCCAATGCGCGTTGAACCCAATGCACAATAGAAAACTAAAACTGACTTGGAAAAAATGTTCGCGTGTGTATGTTAATCATTGAAAACGGTCTTCATTCACAATCATGGGTCGTGTTTCTCGAAGAGTCTACTGGTTTTTCTCTTTTGACTTTAGGCTAAGAACAGTCTACGGGTGGCCTAGCCTGTTTCACGGTAACAGGCTGAAAGTTGGCAAACTCTGTTTACGACTCGCCGCCTGGTCAAAACATAAAATTCCGTAGTCTGTCCGATTGGATAGAAAAGAAACGCAAAAGGACAAGATAAACACTTGGGTATTCGTAGTCAGTTTTGCGACTTTTGGCGTCAAAGCCAATAGTCTCTTCGAGAAGCAGGCCTCAGGACTGCCTTCCTAAAGGCTTATAATTGTGAGATTGCGCATGCTTTCACTCGCGAATGGCTTGCGTTTTTTGCATCGGAACTCTGTTTTCGGAACCCTGTTTTCATAAATGGTCTCATTTGACGACAGGAGGTGGGGGTAGAATATATGATATGAACAGTGAAGAATACATCACATCTTCACGATAGGCATCGGTGATTACGATGACGGTTTTTGAGGGTGAAAATATCAGCGACTCCGACATCATGGGAAACTCTCCTGGCTTTGTTAACGATGACGACGACGATGATGACGAACACTTTTATGACGCATGATGGTGATATGGTGATGATGATGAAAACGAGACGACGGTGGTGAGAGTGGTGGGGATGATGATGAGGATGATTATAATGATGATGATGACGATTTATGATGATGAGATGATGATGGTGATCATGATGATGACGATGACAATGATAATGATGATGATGATTTTGATGATGATGATGATATGTTGATGGTGATGGCGATGATGATGGTGATGATGACGGTGATAGTGATGATAACATAACGATGATGTGATTCTTGAGATGGCGATGATGGCGACAACAACACAATCATAGTAGTGATGATGGTAATCATCTTCATCATTAAGATCATGATCATGACGTTGATGATGATGATGATGACGACGATGACGACGACGACTCACGATGATGATGATTATTATGAAAAAGTTCAAACTTAATTTCAACAAGATAACTGTTTTGAAAGGCTCGCCGTAAATGCTAAAAAATTGCTTTGAAGTGATTATGATTCAGAATTTTAGTGGGTACAGCAGATATTTTCAACATTCCATCAAAAAATTCTGGTTAAATGGTACTTGTCCTTGCTGCAACTTTCTACATTGCTATTCCTTTCAGTGGTTTGTGCGAACACAAGCGATGGTGAGGCGGCTGATAACTAGATCAAAGCTATCTCTAGTGGATAAATATTTGTTGTTACATGTCCAATGATATTCNTTTCGTCCATGACACGAGTAATCGTCGAATATGAACACGTGCGAAGTTGTTAAAATGTGTAGATAAAACATTTAAACTCGTTTTAACTCTCACATATGGTTTAATGTTTACTTGAACGACTACTTCAAAGTAGCGCGGATTACAGTCAGGTTGCACGATCCACGCACACAAGATAATATCCCAGGATACCCATGCACACGACGACAAATATTTTAAATTTAGTTATTGACGGAACTTGTAAAAATAAACCGACGTGTCTACGACGACATGATTTGAGAAAGGGAAGTTACATGCAAAATTTGAGGAAAACAAAATTTGCTAGGTCGTTCGCCAATTGATTTCTTTGTATAACATGAAATCAAACGCTGAGTCCAATAAGTGTTGTGAAAATGCCGTTCACTCATTCGGGCATACGGGAGAGCTCGGAGGCGTGATGGTCCTGTTGTGCGGACAAGCTTGCACTTCAGGTTATCAGATAATACCTCCGTTGGATGGCCTGTTCCCCCACAGAGAAAAACGATACTGTGCGAATTATCGTTTACATGTGATCAACCAAAGCCCAATGCGCGTTGAACCCAATGCACAATAGAAAACTAAAACTGACTTGGAAAAAATGTTCGCGTGTGTATGTTAATCATTGAAAACGGTCTTCATTCACAATCATGGGTCGTGTTTCTCGAAGAGTCTACTGGTTTTTCTCTTTTGACTTTAGGCTAAGAACAGTCTACGGGTGGCCTAGCCTGTTTCACTGTAACAGGCTGAAAGTTGGCAAACTCTGTTTACGACTCGCCTCCTGGTCAAAACACAAAATTCCGTAGTCTGTCCGATTGGATAGAAAAGAAACGCAAAAGACAAAAAAATAAACACTTGGCTATTCGTAGTCAGATTTGCGACTTTTGGCTTAAGTCAAAGCCAATAGTCTCTTGGAGAAGCAGGCCTCAGGACTGCCTTCCTAAAGGCTTATAACTGCAAGATTACACTTGCTACCACTCGCGAATGGCTTGCGTTGTGCATCGGGACTCTGTTTTGGGAACCCTGTTTTCACGAATGGTCTCATTTGACGACAGGAGGTGGGGGTAGAATGTATGATATGAACAGTGAAGAATATATCACATCTTCACGATAGTCATCGGTGATGACGATGACAGTTTTTGAGGGTGAAAATAACAGCGACTGCGACATCATGGGAAACGCTCCTGGCTTTCTTAACGATGATGACGACGATGATGACGAACACTTTTATGACGCTTGATGGTGATTATGGTGATGATGATGAAAACGAGACGACGGTGGTGAGAGTGGTGGGGATGATGATGATGATGATTATAGTGATGATGATGACGATTTATGATGATGAGATGATGATGGTGATCATGATGATGACGATGACGATGACAATGATCATTATGATGATGATGATGATGATGATATTGATGATGATGATGATGAAGATATGTTGATGGTGATGGTGATGGTGATGATGATGGTGATGACGATGATAGTGATGATGATGGTGATGACGATGATAATGACGATAACATAACGATGATGTGATTCTTGAGATGGCGATGATGACGACAACAACACAATCATGGTAGTGATGATGGTAATCATCATCATTAATTAAGATCATGATCATGACGTTGATGATGATGATGATGATGCCGACGATGACGACGACGACTCACGATGATGATGATGATTATGAAAAAGTTCAAACTTCAATAAGATAACTGTTTTGAAAGGCTCAACGTAAATGCTAAAAATATTGCTTTGAAGTGATTATGATTCAGAATTTTAGTGGGTACAGCAGATATTTCCAACATTCCATCAAAAAATTTTGGTTAAATGGTACTTGTCCTTGCTGCAACTTTCTACATTGCTATTCCTTTCAGTGGTTTGTGCGAACACAAGCGATGGTGAGGCGGCTGATAACTAGATCAAAGCTATCTGTAGTGGATAAATATTTGTTGTTACATGTCCAATGATATTCTCACTGAGTCAATGTGGGGCATGACTCGTTAAGTATGTTCGACCGTGTGTTTGTGTGACAGTGTTTGTACGCAAGTGTATGTGTAACAAACACCACGATAAGCGTCCGGTCTCACTGGCAGCCTAACTGAATCTATTCAAAGAAACAGTAATTTTACAATTATGTCACGTACTGCAAAACAGTCTCCGTTTTCTTCGCTAAATGGAGCTCAGGAGTTGGTACTCGTAGAAACTATTCGGAACTAATTAGGGGTACGAAAACAGAACTTGGGTTTATCGGTGACCTTCATGACCCGAAATTCTTACTGGGACCTCATCGCTGCCACCAGGGGTGTCGTTAGCCACGCAACTCGATTTTGATACAAGAACGTGCGATAATTTACGGCACAGTTTGTAAAGAAGTGAAATCTGGTCTCCCCAGCAGAGATAGAAGCTGACCCTAACAACATTCCTAAAATGACCCGTCGTCCACACGTACATTAACATTCCCAGCATAGCAGAAACACACTGGCGGATCTAGCTAGGATATGACATGGGGGGGCAAAAACAACTCTTGAAGGAAACATGTTCGCCCTGTCCCTAAAACCAGCATGCCGCGGCTGTGTTTTAGTCTTTGATCTGTACGTTGAAAGCAAGTATATCATTTTGGTTGCTTATTGTTTTTGGCTATGGAGACCATTCGTTGAACAAAACTAGTAACTAATTAGCGAGAAATGCACTCGGTCACTTGACATGTACTAGACAGAAATTGTAAAATCGTTTGGAAAACATTTTCAGATCAAAGCCAGTTTGTCGCGTTACGGTTCGCCTGACACATGAGCTGTAGACGAACCCTCCAGTCAAAAGTAAATTGAAAATCTCAATTTTGTCGAACAAAAGTCTGCACAAAACCACTTCTCCTTTGATGATCTTCTTGGAGTCCTTCGACTATTTAAATGAAAGCGGGTGTCGGCTATTAAATTTAAGAGTTCATCGTTAACCCAAAGTTTGTTGTGTTCGTTTTAAAGGACACGACCGCTTTTACGTCCGAAAAAACGCATTTTGAGTGTTCTTTTGCTGGCATTGACTTCCTTAAGCTATTAACTTTGACCAGAGCTATAAAATAGCAAAATCTGTTGTGGTTTTTGTGATTCTATTATAATTCGCCGATTCCTAACAAAAACTTCCATTCAAAATTAATTGAGATCGAGGAGGCGACCTCGCCTTCATGCCAGGCGCCGTAAAAATGACCGGCGAGAGTTCTGTCAGTAGCGCTGTTCAAAGTCAGCTTGAAAAAAGTCAAGGATTAATCACCTGAGTTTATGTGAAAAAAGAGGCGAAAACCCGCAGCACATTGGAATAGTAATCTCTCTAGAGTAAGCATTTGGGAACAAAATCGAGACCTTGACTGCCGCATTTCCAGAAATACCGAACTTTCTCGGGTAGACAGCCGGGTGGGTTTGCATTCCTGTCCCGTCTTCTAGAAATAGCATGGCATTCATGCTTACTTTTGATTGACTTTAAGTGTAAACCTAAAATTCTTTTTGCAAAGCTTATAGTGTTTCCAGTCTTAGACTAATTAACGGATTGAATCCTTCACTGAGTCTGAAAAATTCGAATGGTCACGGCCAGACGGCAAAAATACCCAAAATTCGGTTTCCTTAATGGTCAAATCCGCTTTAAAAATACGAGAACTTGACAATTGTAATTGCTAAACTATGTAGTTTTTCAGGGGGCTGCTATTACTGTACAACATTGTAGTAGTACTGTGTTGTTGGATATCACGCCTGAACTCTGGCAAGTAAGGAGGTACCTCACGGTCACGTGGTTCTAGAGTAGAGGAAGTCGAAAGTTACCGGCCTCGAAGTATTTTCCTGAAAAGGTTCCGAACAACTGTGCAAGGGTTGTATGAGATGAATTCGTACAGTTCTGTGCAACTTGGCGTATTTTATTTCACGTTTATTGTCGCCAATTATGTCACTTTAAAGGATCATCATCGCTTTCATGCATATTGGGATTGTTTTTGGATGGGAAAGAATTTTTGATCAGAGGTATGAAACAACATCAGTTGTGTTTTTGTGACTTTATTACAAACTGCCAACTTTCGCCGTAGTTTGCGAGGTATTGGCAAAAATCGAGGCCATGACGTCAGAGAAACCAAGACTCAACCCATTATCGAGTTGGGTTTACCTGCGCCGCAGAGCGTTAGACTGTGACCGCGGGGTTGCAGGTTCGATGCCGCGCTGATCTCAGAAAATCACGACAACGATTGTGTGCATATTTCGTATCGAGAAATATAAAGAGTATACAGACTGTGGGCCCGTTATAAAGAATATGTAAACTGTGGGCGCATAACAAAGAGTATACAGACTGTGGGTGCATACTAAAGATTATACAAACTGTGGGCGCATAATAAAGAGTATACAGACTGTGGGCATATAATTAAAGCTCTATTTCACCTTGTTTATCAGGCTAAAAACGAAAATCGTATTAGGATTTTTCTTTCATAAAAAATGGTCTCAAAACGTTCTTTACCGTGATAGGATTCCATTTATATTAGCAACCAGAACATCGAAACCATCAGCGACTCCTGAAGAAAACGCTTCAGACTTTACTGGGGTTGGCCAACACTAAAATGGCGCACGTACGCTTTGCCCGTAGCTTGAGATGGCAACAGACAGGGAATCCCATCACACTAAAGAATATGAGGCCGATTTATGAGAGCCAAAAGCCTAATTCGAATTTCATCTTTTACCCAACTAAACAAGGTGAAATGCTGTTCTAAGTTTGCGTTATCCAATGACCATCTCATCTAAAAAATCAAATGACAGAAAATATAATCGGCTAGAAACAAAAAAATCTGAGATCTGTCCCAGCTCAGATTCTAATCTGAAACTCTCGCGTAGCATCCAAACCGAACGCTCTGCTGGCTGAGCTAAGAGACCCCCAGTGTTTAACTGGTAACGTTGGCTCCGACTTAAAGGGAATGTCTGGTAGACAACGGCTTTTATAATTTGTAGGTCTGGTCAAAGCTAATAACTTCAAAAACTTTTATCCATTCAAGAGTCCCAAAATTGCGTTCTCGACCGCAAGTAAATACTTTTTGAGTTGCGCAGTATTTTAAGCGGTAGACCAGCCTCGAATTTCTGCGATAGCTGGAGATGTGAAATAAAATCACCATAACACTACGGATAATTATTATGGTAAAGCAACAACAACAACAAAAGATACCGGTAGGCTCTCGGTGTCTAAATAACGGAAACTACATATATATACTATATATTTGTTTGGATCACTTACTACTATAAAACTGTTCTCAACTCGTTCCATACTGAGATGAAAAATCGCGTTCCTGGTCGGAACAAATAGATAATAGTGGAGTTGCAGCCGAAACGGTTTAACGATTGCGCATGTCCGGATATAATTCAGAGCAAAGCCTACTGGGATTGACAGAGGTAACAGAAATAAGTCGGATTTTCGACTTAGAGACAACACCTGTGCAACCAGCAATCAAACTCGCCGAGTCTGACAAAATATCCACGTGTTGGCAACGCAAATGCAATTAAATTGCGTTGAGATAACGTTATTTCAACAGAAATAAAAACTCCATTTGTTACAATTACGCCTGCAGGTGTCCCGACGCCGCACTGCTCGCTGCAAATGAATAAAATTCTTTTTATGTTGCGATTGCGGTGTTCTGACGTCCGTGTAACATCTTTGCAATTCCAGGCACAGAACTTCTATTTGTCCCGATTACGACATCCCGACCTCATTACAATTGGAAGAAAAACCACGTTTCATTGGACTGCGGTGCCCGCACAATGGCATTAAACTTACACATCAGAGGCCATGACTGGCACGAATTCAAAATTTTGTTCTGATCAGATCAGAGGACCGCGACGCCTGTACAACGTGTTTACAGCATCAAAACAACGGCCAATTAAGAAGCGTATCCCTTGCAGACGTCCTAACGACGTCATTGTGACAGGTGTACACCTAGCCACCTTACAGCCGTTGCCCGGGTTAGATGTGTGCGTGAACATATGGGTCCCTTGCTTGCTTACCAACAGAACGATGATGTCACAACTGTGGCACGAGCCTTTACTGTCCAAATTTGCGATTTGCCATGCGTACAGAGAAATTTCTAACTCATTACAACTTCAATTCCTGAGTGTCGATTCATCACCCCGAGATTGTACGTCATCAAAATTGAGTGTAAAGCCATAACTAAAATCAAAGAATATAAACACTTTTTAAAAACAAGAGGGATTCAGTGCTCTTTCTCTCGCCACTAAAATGACTTCCTGTATTTAAAAAATAACCTAAACAAAGAAATGACATAAACAATCTAATAACCAAAAATAATAAACGAAGTAACCTTAAATCAGTTGAAATGTGAATATTTTTCATCAAGCGAGACTCTTGAGGTACGGTTTCGTACAACTGATCAGCGATTTCTCTGCAAAGTAGTCAACAAACCCGACAATTGGACATTCATTATTAGCAAAGATACCATAAAATCTTTGTTATGAGCACAGACCCTGGGGTAGATGCCGAGGATAGTTTGGCCTCTGATATCTATACAGCTCCAGTCGTAGAACCCGTGACTTTCGACAAACTATTATACAAGACATTTTTGGGTGTTAAAATCATGTTACAAAATTTTAGGGAAAGAAATTGGCCTAAATGAAAAGTTTAGGTCCTAAAAACAGGTGTGATTACGCAACTTACACGTAATTGCTTAACTAAGTGTGGTGTGTGCGTGTGCGTGTGCGTGTGTTTTCAAGTTTTTCTATAATAATTCATTTGGTTTACTGTTATCTGTAGTATTTACCTATACACGTGAAATAAAATTTTTAAAATGATAAGTTTACCTTGCAAAAGAACTCAATCCCGTACATCGTGTTACTGACAGCGTACAGTGAATTCGCCAACAGCCTCCGGCTGCGCTGTTGACGGACTGTCCCACTTTTTAAAAAATTTCTCTCCATCCCGCCACACCATCTAAATGTCCTGCTTTTTGACACACGACCAAATAGACATAATATCATACACTGTTGTAATTTCCCATGCGTCATAGCCATATTTTCCCGCTCTACTAAAAAGAAAAAACTGTACGTTTTATAGGTTCCCATTCAACAATAAAAAACAACACGAAAGAAACGCTGTCGGGCATTTTTAGGTTTTTCATCTCCCATTCGACAAAGAACGCCGTCGGTACGTTTTTGGGTGTTGCAGCGAACATTTCTCCCTTACGTTTTGGCTTAGAATCAAATGTCCCGATTTTTATCCTGGAGTCCCGCTTTTCAATCCAGTTATTCCGTTTTTTCGTTCTTGAGTGTTGACCGTGGCAACTATGCAACAGGTGTTCAAAATAACATTGCATTATTTTAGATGAATGCCTGACTAAATTATCCGAGCAAGTGTGAAACCTTGGGATCCATATTCAAAAACCTTTGTCTTTATAGGGTAGAAATCTTTTGAATCATCGAAATTATTTTCCTAATGGCTTAACTAGCCATTTGTATAACCTCTCTGGTTCATTTCCTTTTTACGCATTTTGGTAACACTTTTGGTTTTTAGAATTAAAAAATATCGCTAAACCAGTTAGGTATGCGAAATGATAACTTATAAATTTAACTATGTGTATTTTGCTTCTGGTGTAATCATCAAGAAGTGACAGAACCTTTTCAATGATATAACCGCTTATGCAATTGGGTTCAAGAGCGGCGGAGTGACGAAAACTTAATGACGGTAAATTCCATAGCAAGTACACACACCGGAACAAACGAATGCAAACAAATCTCACGCATGCGCTGCGCAACCTCACTGGCCGCGAGATCGAAGTTGGCATTCCAGGGCTAGAATTCTATGCAGTCAGAACAAATTGAGGCCAATGTGGATAGATCTTAATTAATCAAATGTTAGTTGCTTAGCGGAAAGCGTGACTGTTTATAGAGAATTAGGTCAAAATACGGCAAGTATTGGGTCAAAAATAATATTTTCCGGATTTAAGTCAGTGGAGGCGTTTTACGCGTGATAGAATGTACTTCGAAAAGGAAAATGTGTCATTTCGAGCTGCCAATCATCGTCACCTATCGCTAAGAGTTACGCTCTCGGTGTTTACACATGTATCCAGTCATTTACACTATCAGGACTTTAGCTCACTAACAACTGAGGGATTACCGGGATAAAGTCGACTTCCTGAAGCATCAGGTCACGGGAAAGGTCAGCGTATTTATCATTCTCGCGTTACCAGCGGTATATTGTTTTAGGGATGTCTAATTCCACTTGGCCGGA
The DNA here is from genome assembly GCA_002633005.1 of Phoronis australis. Classification (NCBI taxonomy): domain Eukaryota; kingdom Metazoa; phylum Phoronida; family Phoronidae; genus Phoronis; species Phoronis australis. The sequence goes on along the minus strand of NMRA01000639.1, from coordinate 29,649 downwards.
ATTTGCCGTCATGCCAGGGGCAAAATTTTATGTTCCGATGGCTACCTAAATTAGAGGTGATCGTGTCACCAAAGGAAAACATGATCACTTGAAAATTAGACAAAATTTTTGTACCGCTCTGATTATAGGAAATGCGATTCATTTCTTTTTTGTTCACACGACACGTGTAAAGACTTTATAAGTCGGCATGTATAATTGTAGAATAGTCAACTAACAGGCATTACAATCGGCGAGTATAAACTGATTGAATCAGAATAAAATTTAAAACACAAATTAATACACAAACGTATTTATGAAAAGATGAAACGCTGTTACCTGTTCATAAAACAATGAAGATAAAAAGTCCAAAAGCCATATAACCAACGTTTTCTCCAGACAGGCCATCTTTAAATACACCCAGTGTGAGTATATGAGGACATTATTGCAGAGACGACCAGAGACGTACATTTGAGAAAAACTGTGATTAAGAGCTGAACTCTCAAACTTTCTTCAATTTAGTAGGAAATGGACGCCAGAACGTTACTTAAATAAATTATTTTTCAACAACTAGCTCGTTTATTGTCAAGACTCTTTCGTTGTTAAGAATGTAATGTTCTTGTCATATGGCATATCTATTTTTCCCAATAATGATAAAAGAATGCTGTCGAGATTCAAAAGATTGCATTGCCCTTTCCCTGCTCGCCAATTTCGTCTAAAAGGCGCTTTCCCTTATGTCTGATTATTTTCTGCAGGGACCCTTGGGTACGTATCTTAGTACCTTGTGAATTTCATTTAATGACCCTCTTGTTTCAGATAGTACCAACTGTTTATAGCCGGTTGCGAAGTACAACAGCGAGAACGACGACGTCATCATCGTCACAAACTCCAGATCCAATGGAAAATGGACAAAGTGGCACGTGGGATGATCTGGAGAAATACTTCACTATTCACAGTGATTCGAACTCGCCAAAAACTCAGGGAAAACAAGTAATTGGTGACGACGAGGATTTGTATCTAGCTGATAAAACAGATTCCGCCGACAAAAAGGACCAAAACGGGTTTGCAGACTTAGAGAAGGGTATTAACCCAGACATCGAAGTGACCATTGAGATAGTACGTGGGGAACATACAGTTTATAGTAATGAACAAACATCAGGGAAAGATAAAGAAAAGAGAACCACTGTCAGAACAGAGACTGACAGCGGAAGTAACTCTGGCGGCCATGTTGTAACCCATCACCACGATTCTTCAACGGTATTTCCTACGCGAACAAAGACTACTTCAGCTACAAACATATTTAAAACTTCACCAGAGAGGAAGTTTGTTGATTCGGTTAAACCGACAGATGACGATGACAACTCAGACGATGAGACTGGATCTGGGTTTTTAGATAGCTCAGTCGAAAATGGTGAGTTTCTAAACAAAGCATCCAAATAGAAAGGTGCCTACTGCAAAAATGTAGACCTAATGTTTTTTTTGCACCAGTGACGTCAGCGACACGAAGTCCAGTTAAAAAAGGGCGGGGCTGAATTCCCTTTCGAGTGTCTTTTTGCCGTAGGGAAAACAGAATATGTGGAAAAAATCAAAGTTCGATTAACGAAGTTTGTCTTGTCAAAAAGGGCAAAATTCGTGATTAACAGACTTAGTGTATAAGAATAAAACCATGGACGTTCATTCATCTAAAAATCCCAATAATCAAATAATCGTTTATCAATCTAAGTTCCCATCAAATACTATTATTAATTATGTAGTTGATCATTTAATATAAAAATATTCAATTGTTTCATTGTAACATATTACCTTTTACATAGTGATGAAATATTGTTGTTTTTTATAATGAAGACTTGTTCCATTTGCTTTTAGTCAAGCATGATCGATTGTTTTTGTTTCCCCTTTCAAGAACGACACTGAGTACCTTAGACCGAACCACATACTCTATGACAATCCTGTTTAAAACAGTAAACTCATCTATATTTCAGTGTACAGTGCTACTACAGAATCTCAAGACAATGACCTCTACAAACAGTTCCTTAACACAGGTAACTTTTCAAATCCCAAATCATTGGCATTCTATATTCGCATATTATGAATTACTTTTTCGAATACAGAACGAAATTGACAGTTAGGGATTTCCAAAATTTCTTCGAATGCAAATCAAAGCATGGATCATTTTCTCTCACTTGGCTATTTTTGTATTGCTTACGACTGTCCATTGTTGGACCCCTTACAGCCATGAACCTGGATCCGCGCCTGCAGAGAAGCGAGATTCGTTTCATGCAATGCTAGGTTCGATGTCAGGTCACAAGACCACTGCACTCCGATGTGTTTGCAAGGTCGATAGCTCAGGGCAAAAGAAAACCGCCTCAGGATTACATATTCGTCATATCTTTCAGAGGTGTATGGGTTATCGACAACTTTCAACCCCAGATAAACTGCAATAGCCTCAGGTTTACGCGTCAGTAAATACAAGATCATGGGAGTGAAATCTTTCGGCTTATTTACTTAAAAATAAAAATAAATTTCATTATTTTCAATCACTGTATCAATGAGTATGGACGTACATGTAGCTAGACACAAAGTATAACGTACCAATTCACCGAACAAATTCTAGCAGTTTGAAAGAATTGTTTATCCTGGTGTTTGCGTTACAAACTGCAAACGTTAATTTATATTCATTCGTTTTTTTTCCCATCGAAACATTTACTCAGGTTAAATGTTCAAACATGACGGAAAGTGTTTGTACAAATATCAAAATAAGTTATTAAAGTGTTACTGTTGCATTGGTAATATATTGGAAAGTCACTTTTCAATTCAATAGTGCCAGGCTACACGAACAACACGGCTCACGCGCTCATGGTTCCTCAATTAAAACATGGTTCATGGGCTTGTAAACTCTTGTCCGGATTCACAACATACGGCTCATGCTCATCCAAAAAGCAACTCGTGGATGATTAGCGAGGAGTCCTGGACCGTGTTTATAAGTTACAGAGCCTTGTTTGCGATTCGTGAACCTTGTTGTTTACTATTTGTGAGTCCGTGGACAGTGCTTTTTGGGTGCCTAAGATGTATTTTAGTCCGTGCACGAGTCTTTGTGTTAGCGAAGTGGGTTTACAGGTGTGCCTGAGTACACGATTTGAATATTTGTTTGTGCCAGAGCCTAGAGAACGAAAGATGACAATGTGCGACGAAATGTTTATTTTCAGAAGTGAATAACTGTGCCCAGTGGATGGATTGCCAAAATCAGTACTTACAAGACTACATATCAAATTTTCAAAAACTTCCCAGTTGCCCGTGCACGTATCCCACGACGCTAATGTCGGACAGTAAGATTTGGGATGGCAACAAGAGACAGTTTTACCAATGGCAAGACGCTAGCGATCAGAAGGAGGCTCTACGCGTCTACCGCAAGGGGGCGTCTTATTGTATACGCTCAAAACTCATTCCGGGACTAGTCAACTTCATGGCACAAAATTGTTGCTATGACAACCAGATGAGATTAATCACCAGGGGCCCGGGTGCGGGGACGCCAGACTTAGTGAGCCCTGAGATTTCTCGGGCACTACACTACAAAGTAGACAAGTTACCCTGGATCATATGTAAAGGCGACTGGACAAGGTAAGGCTTTTTGCGTTTCTCAGAAGTTAAAACGAGGTTGCGCTTGCGCATACCTTCCTTACAACTGTCAGGGTGGTTGTCATGTAGGAGAAACGTACATACTTCTATGGCGAGTAGGCTTTTTCGAGAACTTGCGTTTGTATTAATTTCTTCTGAAACAAGACAACTGAAGATCGTATAAAAAATGTTTGAAGAGTTAAACCGCCGCAAAATTGCTTTACAAGTGTATTGCGTTTACGGAACAGGCCACAAAACAGCAGAACTATTAGAACTCATTTTGCCACGCGCCTGTTCGCCAGAAATCATATACAATGTACTCGTCTTCATTTTCTGAAAATTATATGGAGATTGGTAACTAGCTTTTTAACTTCTATTCCTTGAGTGGAAAGCAACTGTCTCGATGTTGTCCACGAGAACATTCGCTAGTAGACTTTACTAGTTTGAATATACTTAAAATAACGAGTGGTTTTTGGACTTCACCGACAGACCGTTAGACTGCCACCGCGGGGGTTTCGTGCTCGATTTCGTGCTGAGGCTGAACTCAGAAAATCACTTTTCTCGTCGACAATGTCCCTTAGTAAAAGCGTTTTGCTGATATATAGTATCAATGATAAAATGAGATTGTAAAATGAAAGAATGCCGACCAAAATGGTGCTTTAATCAAAGCATAGTTCTCGTGTGACTGCATTTCACATTCTGTGAACATGTTGCAACAATAAACAGGACAGAGACCAAATGAAATAACAAACGACTTATTGGTTCAAGTGTTTTATAACAATTAGTTTCATCACCACCACAGCATTTTCGTTTCGGGTGGGAAATCAACAAGGGTGGCTAAGACTTAGACAACTCGCTTCGACAAATCAAAACATACACGGAGTATATAAAATGTTTTTTGTTTAAACTACAAATAGATTTTTGTCACAGCAAAGTATCTTTGATCGTTTACAGTTAAATACACAAGCATAGTTTGTGGTGGACAACCAGGCTTAAATACAAATAAACGCTATTACCGTGTTACACTAAACAGTCACTGGTTTGTTTGTACATATTCATTGACTTTCTTAAAACTTGTCGTGTTTTGGTTGTCTCTAATCACTTTTCTCACAGCATATGTGCACATGTTTTGGAATTATTGCGATTTGCAAAATAAACTATTGCTGTGTATGTCAGACTTAGCAGTGAAAGTAACTGAATAGCGCAAGGAATGATACTTCTTAACGGGCCTCAGGAATTTTAATCCCGACGGGCTTGTTTTACTAGAAAGTCGCAACGCTTGTATCTTCTCAATGCGCATAAGTTGACAGATATAAAATAAGTCAATGTTTTACTAAAAACAGTAACTGGGTGGATATTTCTTAGCTACCATATTTCCGAACTTCTCGGTACGTTGTTTTCGTCTTAACTGGGTTTTGTTGCCTATCGTTCTGTGAGTTTTTCAACAAAAATGAAGCAGGACTCGTCTGTTGAAAGTAGTCTCAAAACAATGTCCACTCCCAAAGCCAGAAGCAGTGTGGCATTTACACACGAACGGATGTTGTCCATTATTACCCTAGCGTGATGAGTAAAGGATTTGCTTGGATTCAAAACAATGCACTGCTTTTCAGTTGGCTATTTTTTGTTGCCACCTCGCCGCCAGTGGCGGCGCAGGGGGTCAACTCTGCGAGTCCAAATTAGTCCAATTAGGTCGAACATTGTCACCTGATTGTTCCGAAATGTACAGACCGTTGGTCTTTGTCCACGGTGGTCCCCGCAATACTCTCTGCTGGGGATAACAATATGTAAACAGTAAATTAGACACCATTAGTGGGTAGCTATTTTTATGAAGGTAACAAGGACTTGTAAAAATGTGGTGCTGCCGTTGGAAGGGGTTAATTGTGTGCAGTGCACTGCGTACTCAGCGTGCAACACTGAGAGTTGGACGCACAAAATCAACACAGTCGTGCGTGGACGTATGGGGTGTCTCATTTGCTGGAAGTTAGCAAGAAATATTACGCATCTGCATGGGTATACACCAACGAAAGCTTTTTCCCAACAAAAATCCCAATTACCGTAGAAATTTACTGATTAATATGTACTGACAAAGAAACGTCGCACTCGGTGTAAGAACGCATGACTAGGATTGCCCACCCGAAGTAGGACACCAAGTCACTGTAAAAAATAGATGAAGATAGGATAAGCTTTTTTCGCCGATTAACAAAACATAGTGAATTTCATCAAAAAAAACGTGAACATAATTTTTATCGTAATGACCCCTGCCATACGGCGATTTTCTATTGTAGTACTTGTGACTGGACAAGTGTGTCTGGTTACTTTGTTATCTGAACTAGGGGGTAGCTAATCACATTACAAATTCATTGGTCATCCGATCTCTTTTGTGTCACTCTTACGTTTCAACGCCGGAATATAGTTTTCTCAATATTCTTGTTTTTAGGGATATTTCAAATACAACAGTACAATCAAGGACGATGACAATTTTGGTTAATGTTGAAACGCGGTGAATGACGCTTAGTGGGCAGTAAGTCGACAGATATGAATAAATCAAAAACACCTGTCAATTACAGATCTGGAGTGTGGTTTTGCATTTTTGAATATCAAAGTCTTGGCATAAAACGGGACAGACCCGCCGCAAGAGATGCCTAAGTAGCAACAGAATCTGAAATTAACTTCATTTATTTAGCATTACTAAAAACATGAAAAGCATAAAGGCCGTTTCATTAAATGAGACAGAAATTCTGCTCTGACGTAACTCGGGAATTAGCTGCCAGAGTTTATTTAAAGAAATAACTGAATTATGTTTCGTAAGATGTCGCCGGTGACATCCAGACATTTTTACTAAATATTGGTGCCATCATTTTTGTCTCAGATGAACTGTTCAAAAAAGTTGTTTCCCCGAAGGACAGTGCAATATTACTAGTACAAGAAGATACAAAACTGAAACAGGTGTATGACATACTTTCCCTGAAAACTCTGTCAAATGAAACTAATCAATTGAGTCGGTGTTTCGTACCAGATTAATTTTGAATAATGCATAGCACCTGGATGTCTACATAGACTGCTTGAGTGGCAAGACATTGATTGCTGGAATAGCTACAATAACTTGTCTTCGATTTTGATGCCGAACCCAAGACTAGAGTTTAGGGAATGAAAGTCATATGCGACAATTGAATTGTATTGTTAAAACAAGCTAAACAGTACTAAGAACAGAAACTGATTAAAAATCTAACGAAATGATGTACTGGTAATTTAGTAATTAAGGTTTGCCATCTTTCATTATATATTCGTTCTAATTTTTTATAATTATGACGGTAACATTTTCAGTAGCTCTGAAGATATCTTTTTAAGAACTTTTGTTTAATATGTGCACTGCTCCAAAAATCGCTCCCTGGCATCCACTAGTAAGACGGAGCTCAGAGGAGTAGGAGACAAATTTTGTGCTATGCTCCGAGTCGATTGTCTGCCATGAGTAAAGCCAGGATTCGAACCCGGTCTCCCAAACGGGAGCCCGGAGCTCAAAAACTGTGCCACACTGTTTCCTCTAACTACTGACTTTCATTCGTGTTAAAATCTAAGCATTTTATTTTCATTTAATAATGCCTTTTTATTTTGTTTTACCAAGCGACGCCTCATCAACCACAACCGCAACTTTCGTGCCGTGAGGTCTAAACCCATGCTGCTAATTCACTAGTGGGGATGGATCGGTTAATATGTTTGGCTTAACATTATATACACACATCGATAATTATTTGCAGTTTCGAGTGATAGGTAGGCTAATTCGAAAAGTATTGGATAGCTCCGATCAAACAAACTTAAATATTGACTTACATTTGGCTTAGATAACGCCCAAGTTATTGCGGAACACTTGGAAACAGAGCATGGGACGCGCTCTGTCATATTGTGGGATATATGTCGAACATAATGTAATTCTGTGTTTCGCCTGTAACAGTTCGCCCAGTCTCAACAGACAGACACGACCAGCACTGACGTAGCGAATGTATACAAAGATTATGTGTTCAACTCTTGTGGGAGTTTCTTTTTCAGTTCTCCCTGAAATCCCTCTTTCGCATTCGGGAGGTTCTGCTGGGGGAATATCCCCTAGCCACCGCATAAGCCTCGACACCGGCATACTTTTTGTCGCGTCCGTAGGGGGCCTTGGCTATTTTCAAAGATGGCGATTTTTTAGATCTGGGAGCTAACGTGCAGTTTGCTGTTTCACAACATTAGAATAGTTTATATTACCACGTACATCCAAATATACATTAGCATTCACACTCTTTTTTAAAGTCGCGTTTAAAAACACTAACTTGTTTATAGCATGCTTTAGTCCCATGTAAATAACGAATTTTCAGATACCTCTAAACTTGCTTCATTTTCTTTTCAGATACAACCAAGTGCGACCGCCCAATAACGTCCGCCAGTGCTTCGAGATTCCAGACGCTACAACGTTCTACAGACTAGTCAAAGAAGCTAGAGATTATTAAAGGGAGCCAATTAAATAACAAAAAACCACAACGAGCGACTTTGCTTTGCAAAATAATTGATAATGTCTCCTTGCCTGTTACATTTCACGATAATAATTATAAGCGGCAAAGTGTCAAAGGCTCACTTCGTCGAGTACAGTAATGTAAAGTTCCTTCAATTTATAACTCAATATGGCGGACCAGAGTAATTTTATTTTACTAAAAATCTTAACCAGGAAAAAATAAACAAGAAGAAAACTTTACATCATATTTTCACGGTTCATAATGCGTAGCTGTCATCAACAAATACGCGACGAAATTTTGAGTGTTTGAAAAACGACAATTTCGGCAATTATTTTGTTCGAATTTGAGGAAACTTTGTTGCAGTGGAAGATGACCCAGCCATGACAATCTACCATACGAAAGAACGGCCGGGTACCCCAGTTATTTTCTCACAGAATCCTCCTTGAAAACTGAGCTTTGCAAACCTGTTTGTTATTGTTCTTTTGGCCGCCACTCTCAACAATAGATTTAGCCCCATATACTGAGCCTGTCGACGACTGAGTTTTAGATAAATGAGTGGCATGCTATGAATTAAGAACTGTGTTGTTAATTTGCGCAACAATTAGGGGTACCGTTGGCTTATTGTGAAAAGAACAGACTGCTAACATAATCAGGCTGTGTTTTTATTGAAACCCACACACGCCATGTGTTTCGGAGCACAACTTGTACATGTTAAATAATTTTAAGTAAAAACACTGTGGAACACCTCTTCATTTCACGTCAATCATATCCAACAAATAAAGTAACGATCGAGTCAACATTAGACGACTTACACCTACGCTTCACTTTCAGAGTTTAAGAATATTTGGTTTTTGCCATCATGGGTACTAAGTGCCTCCAGAAATATAAGTTGAACAGAAAGCACGTGTGATATTTTAAAATGTCTCAAAGAGCTACTCATGGGTACTCGCAGAATGTCTCAGATCATAACAACATGACATTTCTACTTAGCAGTTTAAAAATATCGTTAACATAATGGCTCAAAATTCCAGTGCAAGTCTTTTTAGCTCATACCCAGACAGAGATGAAAGCGTTTTGACAAAGTGCTTCGATAAAACCACTTCTAGATTGGTTGCTCTAATTATGTACTAAGCAAATGATAGGGTCTTGTACGTATATCGAGTTAGAGCCAGTAAATACAGTCCACGTTTCGTTGAACTGCATCTCTGGAAAGGTGTCCGAAACATATCAAGGTATAAATTGTAAAACTGAAACGAACGCTACTGACGTTCAGCCAAAGTACTTGTTGTTGTTTTATTGTTGTGGTTCGGTACAGCAGGCGCAGATTCATAGTCATGTCCAGGGGAAGGGGTCTGATAATGGATACACGAATTGCTCTATTTTAGCAATGAATTGCTAACTGAAGGTGATTCGGACATGGTTCTGGATCTGCACCAGTGTGTTTACGATGTTAAAACAGTTACCGTACTCGTTCTGGTTTCCACCCATGAGGCTCAGATTGGGAAATGAAAAGTCAGGTGGTAGGCGTTAAGCCGAACATGGGCGCTGGAAAACGGCATTTTTGAGAAGCCAGGACTGAGCGGGCGCTTACCCGAACGTTTGATCGGGTAAACATACAGGTTGCTACGTCGACGTCTGACTTCAAACGAGTCAAATAAAATATCGGCAGATTGTAGACAATGAACAACCACGCGGATACCAGAGAATGTTAAGCTGAAACTGACTGACCGTTAAAAAGCTAAACGAGTTGCGTACTAATTGAGAGCTAGAATTCTGATGAAACGGGTCCTCACTTTTAGGGACATTTCGGTCATGTAATTTTGAAGGTGGCGATAAGACGAGCGTAAGCGCATTAAATGAAAATTTGTAAATTATTGGGTTGGTCAGTAACTGAAGCCGAGCCTGGGTGTTAACACGAACGAATACGGTAACATATTTCTCACCAATTTTAACACGTACGAATACGGCACCATAGTTCTCATAAATGGCCCCTAATAGCCACACTTATAAGTAATAACAAAATCAAGAACACGTTCACGCACGTTTCCTTCTCTTTAGGCTATTGTAACACGTGTTTAGTCTTCTCAATGTTAGTTTATTTTGATAGCAACTTTGTGTATCATATACTGCAAAAACAGAAACTATTGTGTCAACGGCACCAAATTAAAACAACTGAATGTGACGAAAAAAATGTTTATTCCTGTACTGTTTTTCACCAGAAAGTAAGGTGACAAAAACAGTCCACAATCATTGCTACTATAAACAAGCTTTATGAAACTGAGAGTAAGCCTAACAACAGATTCACCAAAATGAAGCAACATTGTCCAGTTGCATTTAATTTTACAAATATCAAGAAGTACAAAATATAAGAAAATTACACCTTCTTCGGGGTATTGACAACTACTGGATACAGTAACCAAGGTTTCATTATTAAAATAATTAACATGTAAAATGTCTAAAACAGGTTTGAATTTAATATTTTGATTACATAACTCAAGGAAAAAGGTTGAATACAGCCACTGAATTTCTGACTTGGCAAAACTGAAATTTTGAAGGGTCAGTTTTACTTGAGTAGTACAGCTCGTTCCCACACCATTCCAGTCTAATACAAAACAGCATTATAAACATACAGATCTCAGGTCTGTGTAGTTTTCACATAGTGCCATTTAATAGTTGATTGCATAAAAGATACTTGCAGTAACTATTTCTGAACACTATTATTTTCAGTTTGATAAAAAGGGTTTACCTTGTGAAAAAATCACTTATGAAACAACTTTAGATTGCAGCAATTTTTATTTAATAGCTTTCCAACTACTCTCATTTGTTGAAAATAACTATCAAAAGATGAAATTTTTTGTAAATAACTGATTTCCAAAATTCAAAATTAATGAACCTTTACTGCAAAAAGCACTTATGCTAAAATCAAAGCTTTTTGCCACCTTGCCACCAGCAAGATTAGTTTCCTTGGTGTAACACCATTTCAAAAGTAATAATGAAACAACGAGAGAATAGTCAAGTGAAGTGAATTTCACCACTGTTGATGATAGTGTACATCAAATTCATAAATTAAAAGTTTTATTTCAGCCCCTTCAGGCATAAAATAACAATAAACATAAGCAGGCTGAAAAGTGTGACTGTCTGCTTTAAACAGCTATCAGAGCATGGGCCCTTGAATTTAACAATTATTCAATCACATTGCATAAGAAATTCAAAAGTTTAGTAAATGAGTGTCACCACTGGTCATTTTCAAGTTGTCTCCAGTAACAATTGGTGAGGCCTTGGTTCACATGTCTAAGATTTTGTTTTATTTTTAAGAAGATTAACATAAAAATCTAACATTGTTCTTTATGATTTTTTTGTCCAAACTAATGGATGGGCACCTACACAAGGTGGTCAAAATTCTGAACACCCTCCAGATGGGGGCCAGCAACTGGCAAAGGTCGGCAACGCCATCTAATGACTACATGCAAAACTAAAAAAACAATTTCAGTCATTGAGCTCAAATTTTGTTCCAGACTTGCAAACTACAGGCAGAAATTTTTCCATACACTCAAATTTTCAGTGGCCAATAGGAAATAAGTGATGAACCATTTCTAAGTTTCTTTAGATAGCACAAGTGACTTTTGATTCAAAGTTTATCGCCAACACCTGTTAAGAGATCTTGGCAGCGAGAACTTGAGTCAATTTGAAAGACAGGTCGAGTTAAAATGGATGTTTCATTGGCTTTTTGACAAATCAATTGAACAACCCACATGATAACTATGATAATTTGATTGCCTGGTGACTAGAATGAAATTAAGTAACATTGCAAAATCTCACTACTTTAAAATCTTTGTCGGTGTCATAAAAGAACTAAAGGTGGCGCTGAGCGTCAGTCCTAACATAACCACCATCTAACAACACATCTAATCTCAATAGATTGCAACTGTATCACACTACAAGATATTCCAACAACTGGACCTGAAACAAATTAACCTAATTCAGCTCAGCGTTCATGGTACTAACTGTACACCTTGCGACAAATATGGCACTTACATGATCAGATACTCGTATGAATGTAACTGACCAATAGCACAGCTGTTATTTACATCCGTCTCGTTTCCAGGTTTGCATCCACACCACAACTTACACTAGGGCAAGTTACCCTAGAACAAGTGACCCCACCTCGATAAGGTAGGGCAAGTCGTCACCTGAGTGTCAAGTTGCTCCAGCGAAAGTAACGTCCACGCTGCTACTAAACCTAGCGACAACTAGTTCCAAGAGTAATTTGAACTACGGTGACTCGAAGTGGTTATAGCACTTAAATTTGATAACTGGCAATAACAAAGTCACATCAACCAGACAATAACCATACACAGACTAGCGCAAGTTTTTTATATGTATCACAGAATTCATTCTACATTGACACTGTGTCCATGTCTATTCAGAGCTCAGCGCATATCATAACGACAACTTTCCAAACGCGACCTCCCAAATTTCCCAGGTCACTAAATGGGATATAAGATCGCCAAACAAGAAAACGTGATACCTGAATTGAACTAGGCATCCCCTAGATAACGGATGTCTTTTTAGTCAAATGGAAAATTAGGAGTCACACATGCTCGGTAATCATTATTAATGAAAAACTAGACGATATTATGACGTTATCTGTGCATTAGTCATGAATGACAACCCTTTGATATTTGCCAAGACTCCTGTCTGTTTAATTCCTACAGTATTTTGAGTGTATGCTCCAATATGTGTGTGCCAACTTCGTGGCAGGATTTTACCAGGTCGCTAAACAAAATCCCAGGTGGCATTGGCGACCTACAAGTCGACAAATCAAGCTCTACAATCACTGTATGTTAAAACCGAGCACAAGAGACAAGCCAAGATTAGTGCAATGTTCAGGGTCTGCCAACAAACACCAGATTTGAACCATTTCCTCAGAAGCAAGTCGTACTACAAACCACGACACTGTCCTCCAAACTATTTGGTACCAAGACATACCAAGGATCAAGATTCTGGTCCTGTCCATGGCATGAATGCTATTGATACAGGCTACCACTATCAGTCATCGGTATCCTTCATGTTCTCAATGGCTTATTTAGTGGACTATGGCAAAGCATTTTAACCAATGAAAATGGTAATTACAATCGCTTGATTAACTCATTCCATGCTTTTGAATGATAATCAGACACCACTAGGTTTAACCTAACACAGGTAAAGCTTCCCCACCAGGAAAAAATCTGATTGAGACACCAGTGTAAATGCGGTAAACAAGACGTTCAAAGGCGTTGTGTCCCGTCATCCCCTGGCAGGAGAGCGCAACCTCATATCAGACATGGTTCCCGTAGTCACCTCACAACATTGTCTTTATCGACTGTAACCACGAATGTGCCTCGAAGTACAACCTGTAAACGTCAGAATTCAGATACTCAAAGGAACTGAAATAACTGATGACACTCCAAATATCTCAAAACATGACAAAGAAAGTGATAGTCATAACACAACGCTTTTCACTACTCTGAAACATTCCTGGCAAGCACAATCTGCTTCAAGTTGAAGGCTGAGAAGAAATACGGTAAAGTCGCGTGATTTTCGGACACTGAAAATTAATTCCAATAGAAAAAATTCATTCTTGGACGAATCTCGCGAAATATCATTTGGTGGTGTCCGAATTTGGCGGACCTCCAAATTTGGGTTTCCGCTAGTGTCCGAATTTCGTGGGTGTACATTATTTCGATGAGCGGTTGTAGTATCAACATTGCTGGCTCGGTCATTTGATAGCAGTACAATTGCAGGTAAATGAGGCTCAAATGGTCTGAGCGATTAATTTTTGAAAATCTGCCTTTCCCAATAAGAAATGTGCGCCGTCGACGCACAAAGACCGTTCCCAACTAGTGTTGGTTCTTCTTTTCAAAGATGTGCTTTCTCAATATGAAATATTCGGCTTGCATTGCCGATGCTCAAAAACCGTTCTC
>NMRA01000639.1:0-10407 GCA_002633005.1 Phoronis australis | reverse complement strand
CCCCCTTCCGCCCCCAAAAAACACTAAGAACCAAGTCCAGATTCCTATTGAATACACAGTCCATCTGGAGACATTTTTTGACACCATCCAGTTCTCGAACCGGAGAAAAGTCGTTTTTATCAGCATTTTATTGAGTTGACTATCAGCCGTTGGTTAAGGGCACATTGGTTTACAATGGCGGCGTGTGAAAAATCAGTGACCAACTTCAAAGTAAGAATGAAGCCGCTTATTACAAAATAACACCCAGAGATCCATTCTGACCAGAGTATAACCATGTACTTATAGAAAACAAGAAGTGTTACGTTTATTTCTGGATTTGATGTTTAAGACCCTTCTCAAAACAAAAATCAAAACAAACGACATACTACTGAAGTACCCGCCGACGGCTGCAAGGCTCAGAACGCCTTTAACGGAACAGTTCCTTCAAGTGCATTTCCTGTGGTAAATTATAAAGTAGGCTACGAAGCCATACGATTAAAATAATGTAACAGACGTCCATACCACGTACGATAGAAAAGAAATGTGCACCTCAAACTAATTGCACGAAAATCGACCAAGACCGACGCACCTCAGCCACATCTGTATGTCCTGTCTCACTAAACACTTTTGAGCCGTTTTGACACTTAGTTGGCCACACTATGTTTTGTTGAAAACGGACTAACACGACACTTAAATTTGTCTGAAAATCAAGTGGTACTGGCGCATCCCAGACATAAACTTCGGTGTGAAGTTTCATCCTGAGAATCTGTCGACAGATCAAGGGAAATTTTGTGGACCCACAAAAATGCTGCAGTAGGCTAGTGTCCAACTCACGTCCACTATTAGCACATAAGTGAATTTTAGCTACTCATACGCGTGCACCAGACTATGAACAGGAGCTGCTCAATGATTTGCAAACAAGAGCAACGCAATGCGTTATCATGCGCGCACCCAGCCTAAAATTTCTCGGTACGCGGACCTTCTACTGAGAAAAATCAACGGGGACTAAAAAACCCGAACCACTCTACGAATTGCGCATCCGCGCCGAATTTCTATGTACTTTGTGCACTTTTCTCTCGTTTGCTCGGTCTTTTTGTTTCATTGAGGCAGACCTTTTTGCCCGGCCAATTTGCCACTGGATGCGCCCATGCTTCTAGGGCTCTGATCATTACTATTAGATTAAAGTGATAGATTGACAGCTAATTTGTTATTGTTAAGATGGATACACATATCCAGACTATTAATGAAGGTTACTTATGAACAGTAAATTTTGTTATTTCGTTCCGCAATTCGTAAAAAACGTTCCCATTTCCCAGTCAGGATGCGGCCACAGTAAATAATTTAAAAGTTATTGTGAATTAATAAATAGTAACAACATAATATAATATGTAACAATACAACAAGTAATAATAATCTCTACACTCTTTTACGGTGCTACGAAAGGTGGCTCCGTTGAATGTTGTTTATCATTAGTTACAGTGGTGAAACGGACGCCAAAACTTTCCAGTCATTACCATTGGTTGAAATGAAACGGCGCTGAGGAGTCGAACCTCACGACTTGTGCTTGGACCAGGCAAACCCCTCCGAACATAAGTGGGGCCGTGCCCTGTGGCCTCTCTGCCATGTGAACCAATAATTTTTGTTTTGAGCCGATGCATTGCTATATCATTTAAAAAACATATACCATTCACTTTTCTGAGACATAGTGTAAAATCGAGCCGCGAAGTCACTGAGGAACCGTTGTGGATTGTTTTTTTTAGCCATTAGAAAACTGATGAAATAGTCCTACACCTCAGGCAAGAGTTGCCGCCAACTAAAGCCCGCTTTGAAGCCAATATCACTTTAAACCGAGTATACGTCAGGCGCGTCCCTTGTGTTAGCAATGGTCATTGAATTCAAAGAGCCTCCGCACCTTCCGTCAAAAAATAAACTTAAATAGTTAGATCCACGAATTTGGTCTCAGTTAAATGGTTCCTTAGTCATTAGAGGCGATTTCTGAACTTGGAAAGAAAGGATTAGTTTTGCTCGAGTTCAGGCTCCGGCAATAAGCTGGCTTATCACGGCGTGTCATTTTGTACGACGATCACTGGTCTCAAGTAACAATGAAGTGTCGGTTTGTCACATGTTCAGAAGGCACTTCTTGTTCAAGATGGCGTTCACAACATGATCCGCTAGTGCGTGTATACGTTCGTATTATAAAAAGCTTTAAAAAGTTCCATTTCGCCCCTTTTTTGTCTGGCAATGTTAAATTCTTAACGGAAGCGAAGTGGGATTTAGAAATATTACCGCGCTCAACCGACCTTCTATATTATTGTGATTATTGCCGATTTACTCGGCAAGTTAAGTCACAGGTATGCGCCATTTTTGAATTTGCTCTGAAGCGTTTTCTTTAGTCGCTGACGGTTTCTATATTCTTGCTGGTAGCGGGAATAGAATCCTATCACCCGTGTTAGGAAGATTAGGAGACCGACGTCATTAGTGTTAAAGGCCCACTCCAATTCGAATTTCGTTTCGAAGACACGCAGTCTGTTTTTGCTGGAAACTGTTGGCATTTTCACTGTTTTTATTCGGAAGGTTATTGATTTCTTTCATTCCCTTCTAGACGTTATACATTATTCAGATATGTTTCAATTAATAATGTAGTCTCTAGACAGTCTGTTAGTCTTGCTCATCATTCACGGGTATGTGAAATCATTGAAAAGAATTTGCAACAGTTAATCACGGCTATTTCTTCTAATAGCGTGAAATTTCACAAGCGAAACTAATAGAACGCATCGGCAAGCCTGCGTGCCTGTATCCACAGCAACGGACGCGCGTGTAAGGACACTGATCTGTGTCTATATGGGAAACAACGGAGTAAAATTACATTATTTGGAGGTTGGCGCCGTGGGCCTAAATACACGGCGCATACGCGGTGTAATATAACTCAATGCCGATAGGCGCAGACATCTATTCTTTGCATAAACGCATACCTAAATTGAGTGTTATTTCTGTGTCCTGTATATTTTAAGTTAGTACTTGCAACTTCCATGAAACCCGTGCTCTCTGTCAAAAAAACAGATTTGATTTTGGCCAAAATTGTCTCAAATTGAATCAAAAATAGAGGCGCTTTCAGGGCTCCGAAAGAAATTAGTTGTAGCTTGAGACCAAGTTAATAAAATTTCAGGTCACCGTGATCTGAAAAGTAAGGTTTATCACTTCCCGATAACAGAAATCACTTTGAAACTGGGTGAGGAAAGAGATAAGGTCAATTTTAGAACGATAAGTGGCCTAAATCAAAACTTGGTCAAGTTGGGTCTCAGTGGTCGAGTTCCATAGACGCGTGAATCTCGCGAAGGAATTGCGCTAGAAGTGTACGTACTTCGCTGTGATACAAATCGAGATCTTGCGTTTTTACGATATTCTCGCATGCACGGAACACACTCCTGGGTAGAGTTCAGCAGCGGTTTCGCGGCGAGAAAATTCTAGCCAAAATCACGTGCTCTCATTTAAAATACACGGTAAAATTTCGCATAATCTCGCGATGTCTGGCATTTTAGCGAGGTCAAGTGTTATTGAACTTTCCCTGCATTGGCTTTCACACCCGGGCATACTTGGTGAGGGTTACGTAACTTACTGCAGGGAAGTTAATTTGTTACCTCATGAAAGTTATCATTTTTCATTAGTATGTTTGTGTTTCATTAGGAATCGCTAAAAAGGCCTTCTTCATTTAGCACTTGGCATCGTGCCATCCGGTAGTTGGGGCAACACCAAGGTCGTCCATTTATAGTGGAAATCAGTTATATGGAGCGCTCCAGCGGCGGGTCAAAAATGCATGCTTCCGGTAACTTCAAAGTAAGATAAAACAAGAAAGTATTGACGAGTCAAAAATAACATCTATGAGCTCTAATCGGACCACAGTATAATCGGAAAAATCAAACGAGAAGTGTCGTTTTGCTTTATTTCAAGACCCCGGGGTTTTAGGAGGACCACAAAATTTAAACAATCTTCGCTAACTATTGTGTTCCGAGACGGGATAACCCAAGGTAGTGGCCATATTGCCAAGACAGCGTTCTATAAGTTTTGAACTTTTCCTTTAGTTAGCAAATGAAATTAAGACAATCGGTTTCAGAAAAAAAAAACAATATTTTATTCAATAAATTAAGTATCTGGAATTATTCGCATGCTAACGCCAATAAATTACTTATCTCGTAAGGCACCGTTGTCACAGCACACAAACTTTGGAGGGCCGGTAAAAAATAATCCCGCAATTCTTCTCCGGCTACGCCTATTTTACTTAAGACTGACAACGAATCAAATGGCAGCTGCCATGGAGACAAGACACCTTGGCCTAAGCAAGATATACCTACGAAAATCGGAGATAAGTCCAGAATGCCAAACAGACTAATGAAATACATTAGTCCCGAACACCTAAATCACATCAAAACATTACCATTAACCAAGTGGCGGTGCCCAATGAAGCAGAACATAGGCCGTTTCAGGCCAGTGAACACAGATACTGTCAGATGCCAAAAGTCAGGTCGCTAAGTATCTGAGGCTATACCTTTCGTCAGCCAAAAGACAGTTTTCAGGAACCCCACAAAGTATACACGTAAATATTACTTCTTGTTCCCGTAAGTTTCGTTCAGTTTTGCGGATACAAATCAGCTATTAAATTGTTATTGATCGATCATACCTCCAGGGTATTCCCACCAACATGTATCAAAACACAAACCCACATTGTAGCTGTTACAGAAACCCTTTCAACAACTACAAACAAATAATAGATTTCTATCAGCTTGTACAACCCTAAAATTGGATTTATGCTCCAACGATTGCGAGTGAATAAAAAGGCATCTTGAGATATGACATCTGATCCTGGTCTCTTGTCACTTAAACAAGTTGCATTGGTCACGCTTCGTCGGAAATCTACATACACAGTAGTAGCTGGAAACCCGAAGGTGCATTCACAATAAACGGAGTTGTACAGATATGACGAGTATTCGCCCAGTTTGTAAACATCTTGTTGTTCATAACATCTTTAAAATGCAGGTGAATTGACTAGGATTATAAGAGTTATGTACAGAGGGAGTGATGTTGTTCCTTTGTGCGATGTCTATGACTTGTAACTTCCTATCTCTTTCCTCAAAGCCTCTAGTTCGGGAATGGCCTTGTACTGTTGGCTGATTTGGATGAGCTGAAATAGATTTAGTAATGTTAATTCTGAGTGCACTGAACACATGTAACATTGTAACATAACATGTTATTGTGCACATGTAATATTGTAACATAACATGTTATTGTGCACATGTAGCATAACACGGCATTGTACACATGTAACACTGTAACATAACATGGCATTGTACACATGTAACATTGTAACATAACATGGCATTGTACCAGCATAATATCCCAACATAACATTCACAAAATGGTCATAATTCCTGAATGTACCAGTATAACATTACCACAGAACATTCATCAGTGTACCTAACACCAATGCAAATAAGGCTTTACAACACACCGCTGACTGATGTCATTTCGTCTTTCATAGGATAGTACACTGGTGCAAATAAATTTCATTATTGAACATATTTCGAGAAGCAGGCGTGTTTTCCCCTGATAGGTCTGGGTTGAAGAAATAATTTATTGATGAGTAAGAAGGCTAGAAATTCTAATCTAACGAGACCAATTTATAGCAGTGAATGGGTTAAGCTGACAGAAGCCGCGGGTTTACTGTCCTTTCATGAATTCTTGTTGTAAATAAAGTTAATGCAAATTTGCAAACTAACCGGAGAAACTGGTGAACTCTTCATTTTGATATGAGCTTTCACAAGCAGTATTAAAACGGATTATGAAAAACGTCACAGTACTCTGCAATCAATAAATGGCATAACCCACGCTGACACAATCACCTAATGATGGCCATAGGCAAAGTAAAAATGCAACGCGAGATTTTCATGGAAACATCACTTGCACAAAATTATGTATAACCAATACTGGAACTTTCTGGGAAAACGGCCGCACACGTACTTAACCTGAACCTGTATGGTTACATTGTTAATGGTTTGTGCTCATGCCGTTTCCCAAATATCGACAGTGTAAGAATAAAAAAGACAAACAATGGTTGTACCCCAACCCCTTGCGATATCAGCTTAGATCCACCACTGGCAGTGGGTCTTGGCACATTTTATGTGCAAAAATTGACACTCTGTAAACGGGCTATAGAGCTTGTTTTCAGAAGTTCCTCCGCTACATGGAACAAGGCCCAAACAACAAATGGACATTCTAAACTTCGCATGCACCTCACCTTGGTGCTTTGCTCTGGTGCGACGTTTTCGAACCTGAGCGGTTTCGACTTGCTCAACTGAAGATCTGGCTTGGTGTAGAGTGCGTAGCCCATGTATCCGACGCAGCCCACCACGGCAATACCAACGAAACTGCTCAACGGTATTATCTGAAGCAGACAGAACAACAGATTGACGAGCAAGCAGACATGCACGCAGTACGCAGGGGATGGCCACGTGCACCCGCATAAGCGAATCTTAAAGTCACGTGCCTATATGTGAAATATTAAGAATACAGTATTTCCTTAAAAACATACGATTTCGGTCGCATTTCAAATGTGCACACATCATTACTTTGTTGAGTTCCCCGTGAACTGGTTTTTGGGCAAGCCACTTGACCGGGCGGTCATATAGAGGGACCTCTTTACGCGGATTGGCGATCAGAGACTTCATTATACAATGCACCGTGGGATGGCGTCATGCCGAGCACCATAACCAGCGACCGAAGTCAGTTCTGTAGAGATCACTTAATTTTAGTAGTATTTCAAGCAGATTATAAAAGATGGCCAGTTTATCACAATGACGTGTAAACATGTAGCATCTGACCTATATCAACTGCTGGCATGCCGAGCAGGCGTTCCGCGCCTGCTTGCGTGAGAGATTCTAAATTCTGGATCAGAACAAATCTATATGCTCTAGGATGCACACGCATCGATTTTCGCTATCTGTCAAAAGGCTCTGATTGCGTGCAAATCCAAATAGAGCTACACATAAAAATGTTATTTGGATGGAATTTGTTCACATAATACCATCAAATTACGACTACTGATTCCGCGGCATAAACGGAAATTAACACTGATAACTCTTGGCGAAACATATGCAGTGTTGGCTTACGTAGTAAATGAACATCACAGTAATTTGATACATAGCTTCAGCAAAGGTCACGGAGGAAATTTATGTGTTAGATCATAGGCGATAGATACTCGATAAACAGTAAGTGGATAGATGGACGGAAAACGGAAAACGGCATACAATAAAAATCCTTTTCGTGGAAAACGGAACACGTGGCACATCATGTTTCTGAGTTTTTACTGAAAAAATGAGAATGAAGACAGGCTGTATGCTAAAAAATACGACCATGAAATGATCGCGAGTGTCCAGGTAGGCTGGATGAGGTGTCATTTCAGGACAAATCCAGTACGTTTGATTTACTAAGTTATCACGAGTCACCCGTCAAAATATAGGTTAATCACACAGCAACGTGATAAGTTGACCTATAAATGTTGATAGGTTTACCATTTCATGACTGGTGTTAAGTGAGATGTTTTACATGCTCTACAGACTTGTCAGGTCAACAAAATTCTCCAAGTGGTTGTAAGTTAATCGATGAGCAACCAACCGCCTTTTTATGCGGAGGTGGGTGGGGGCGTAGGAGTGCTATAATTAGTTTTTAACAAGTACTTCACATTCTTGGAAAATTGGAAATTTTGAACAGGGATATGAAAGCAACTCACAGCTCTACCTAGTGGTTGGCTTTTGTGATTTTTTTATTTCATTTCATGAGACAGTATAGATAAATACATTAATACATTATTGCCCAGAAAACTATATCTGGGCAACAAATAAATTATACAAACAATACAAAAACACTAATAATACATACATACATAGCTAGGCAAGTAAATAAGTAAGCAAGCAATTTTCTTAATTTACCTTAACAGACATATATCGATAACAAATTCAAAATCTGAATATTCGCAACCGATGACATGAATAGCAGATGCAATGTACTTTAGTATAAAAAAGCTCTTGTGGGAAACCGACAACTCCACAAAGGAGTGTACTCACTGAGGTCATTCGGCAAATGGTGTCAAGAACTGAAAAGACTGCTAAGCGACAGATATAAAATCCACCATCAATCATCAGAAACCGAGTGGAAAGTTGACAACTTTTTCTATGTATTTCACCAAAAGGCTTAGCGAATGCCGCTTTCTTGTATTAGCCTAATATTAAAACGTCACCGAAACAATCAAATGAATAAAGACTTTTACTTTTAATTCGACTCTAAAGGTCGGCAAAACATATTTCACGTTATTGGGGTTTCATGAAGAACTCATTATCAACTCTGCACTTCAGACATGCTTCGTCTTACCTCTGGATATCTTTTGAATGCACGGAGACCAAAACCAAAAGTTTTCACTTTCATAGACTCAGACATTTTTTCTTCCGAGGATTTGCCTTAAAAGAAAAATGGGGGGATACATCACTGCAATATACTCGTGAGTTAAACAAATAAAATGTGCATAAAGTCAACAGATGAAGATTACCAGTCTTGTACGAANCGCGGTAAAGATACTACTGGTAAATTAGTCGCTAACATTTGATTATTGATTCGTGGTTTTACATACGAATTTGTGGAGCCAGAAAAAACAAAACGACAAAGAGTTCTGGCCCCAGGATCTAATATCTGAACTCGAAGACTCGAAGTTGAAACTTAGCCTATAACCAATCACGCCGCGTGAGGAGTTCAAATTTCTAAGTTAACTCGAAGCATGCCATGCCAATCTTGTCATATAGATACTTGCGAATGCTTATACTCAGTATTGACTGAAAAAAGTCAAACCGGGGGCCATTTTCGAGGCGAATTTCGAGTACAGAGATTAAACTCCGTGTAATGTTACATACACATTTTTTCAAGCCTCGAGTCCCTATCGTATAGAACAGTGTTGCGTTTATCGGATAGTCACAGTGGTGGTCGGTCAAATGTCACTCAGCGAATAATCTCTCAACTCGGAGAATAGAAGGTTGACACACAAATTACGTCACTCGTCACGTTCTATATAGTTCAGAACACAATGCCAAACGTCACAGAGACAAAAAGAAACTAGCTTCAACAGCAGTTTCACATTCACAACGCTTCCGAAAATGCGAACACGTCAAAAAACTTCAACTTTGACAAATGGCTCAACAAAACCTCACCCCGCACTTTATACATGCTTATTAAGAAGACAGACTGATAATATTTTCATTCATGTTTTTATAAAATAGACTCACCTTCTTTCTACAACTTTCCAGCACAGTTGGCGAAACTAAAATGACTACGTGACCTGTTCTGACTCGTGCGTGGTGAGTGACGACTTGCTTTCATGCCACAAGTCACGTAGCGAGAAGGAATTCCTTTCCGCATTTGACGTCATAATTATAGTTAAGTAGGTCAAAGGGGAATTCCGCCTTTGATATCGAGCCAGAGTAGAGTTTAAAATAAGCAAGCAATTTAAAATATATCAGCGCATAATATAAAAATATATCAGGATAGCAGCATACATTACACACTATGGTTATTTCTGTTCAACCGGCGTGACTACTCGGCGTGTTTTAACCACAGTTCGAGCGTGTTTCAACGGCCCGTCCCCGCCGCCCGTATCGCTGGATGAAAAAGTAAAAAATGAAATTTATTTATATCCGATCAGTTTAGGGGTTACAAACAAGAACATTAGCAGAGATACGGCTTGACGATAAAGGTAATTATAAACTACAGGAACAAAACTGAGCCGGAGAGCAGTCCGTCAGTAACTGATGAAGCGGCAATATTTTCTAATTTTTATTCAAGATTGGAAATTTAGATAAGTGGATGCATAGACATTGGGAGATTTTCCTGTCCAAATATGCGAACCGTCTTTACGGCACTGAATGGATTTCAACTGTCATTAACGTACATGACATTCCTTTTTTACTCTGACCACAACACTAACTGTTTGAAAAAAATCGCAGCACAAAGCGTGACATAACCGCAGACAATGACAGAGGCATCGGTGCTCTTAAACGTGATACCCTGTTTAAGAAGAGCAAATGGGCCTCTCCGGTAAGCTGATTTTTGTAAACACCAGATCATGAGTGGCTTCCATATTGGTTTTGTTTAAGATTAAAAGCAATACGTTGAGTGCAGATGAAATTGTCCGTGTTTTCCCGGCCCGCAGTATTTGACTTCTACATCTCACAAGGTCTAAGACCGATGGATAACTTTCAATTTTAGCAAAGGCCCGCACAAGGGTGTTAAGCAAAATTGCCAAATTCAAATCAATAAAATAAATCAATTTTAGTGCGACGAAAACGTGTAATAAGCAATAACCAACATATCTCCTTGTATACCTGGCAGTGGCGG